>JASKGO010000915.1:0-25066 GCA_030556065.1 Holobus sp. GC000080
GAGGATTCGGAAGCGTTGCCGCTGGTTGCGAAAACGCTATGCACTGAGTTGTTCAGCGATGACTTCCGGATACCCTTCGAGATCGGCATCGGTGGCGAATTGTGCGAGGAAACGCTGCAGGACAGTATTAGTTTGCCGATTTTTGTGATCTTCAAGGTGCTCTACTCTTGCGCCAGCACGGACGACACTGCCAGCAAAAACGTGCTGCTGCGACTGTTGAGCGAAATGCACCAAGTGCAGAACAATTGCGTCGGCTATCTGCTGCTGTTCTTCCTCAAGGTGCAGCATCTGCTGAAGGTGGAAGGTAAGATGCCTTCCAAGAAGGTGGACCAGTCGAAAATCAACGCGCTGAAGACCAGCGTTTACAAGGAGTTCTGCCAGAACGTCGAGAAGAAGATCGATAATTGTTTGTTCGACGATCTGAGTGCGTGCCACGTGCGCGAGCCGCATGTCATGATGTTCTTCGTGCCGGACCTCTACAAGGACTTTCGCCAGCAGACCGTCAACAATGCTCAGATATTGCGCGTGATTTTGTCCACTGTGGACGCCGCGCAATTGCAATCGCTGATCGGTAAGGTGGTGCAAGGCAGACTGTCCATGTTCAAGACGGACAGTCTGCAGTCGTTGCTGAAGGGCAGTCTGACGTGGGAGAGCATCGAGCAGTTCTTCCTGTGGCAGCTGATCCAGGCGCACGATATCGCCCTGGAGACGATAATGCCGCTGGTGGCGCACCTGGACTATCGACAGCACGCGGAGGCGCTCACCTCGATCACGCTGATGATGAAACAGGAGAAGCCGACCGCCGACTTCGTCAAGTATTTGTTTTCGCGGGACGTGCGCGACAAGGGTGACCCGTTGGTGTTCACCATAGTGAAGCACTGGTGCGACGGCTTCATGGACAAGCTGGGCGAACTGTTGGCCAGTTTGCTCAGCACTCGGTATCCGGCGACGTCGCCCAACAAGCGGAAACGACCGGGCAACAAGAGTATCAGCAGTACGGTGCCGAGTGCGGACCAAGTGTTGGCGCATCTGGACCATTTGCGCGTCAAGTGCGAGAAGTACAACAGTTTGGCCCTGTACAATTTGGACTCGATGCAGAAGGCGTTAGTGTTGGCGCAGAACAATAGCAACGACAGTCAGAAGAAACAATTTAGCGAATTGTTTGCGTTGACCGCAGAGGAAGAGGAGCATAGTACGACGACGACGACGACGACGGCCGCGGCCACAAAGGGTGTCAAATCGAATAGGGGCCGGAAGCCGGCCGCAAAGACGAACAAGAGGGCTGCCAAAGAGGTGTCGGAGTCTTCGGAGGATAGCAGTGAGGTGAGTGATTTTTACCTTTTATTATCATTCTGCTTTTTATTTAATTTCTACATTATTTTTAAACTATAAGACATGCAAAGAAGAAAAGATCTAGAAACTGATAACATTTGAAATAATACTCCCTGGTAGCTCTTCATTTAGAAGTGTCGGTTCTTGCAATTAATAATAATTATTTGATTAAAATGTAGAATTAATTAGGAAAACAGTTGTTGAGTCTTCAACCAAAAAAATAATAATTACAGTTTATTCCTGATGATGTTTTTTGTAAGAACTTTCGATTATTACCGTTAATAGAAACTGCGGAATTGTAAGAAATGGTGCTTTCAGATATTATTTATTATAAAAGTTGATCTACGTGTTGTCAGTGTGTCAGAGAAGTTCATTTTTAACGTTTCAATTTAGATTTTTCGTTGAGATTCCTTTTGGATCTATGACATGTTAGATTTCATTTGATTTTTGATAAATAAAAAAGAAATTAATGGTCTTTATGAGCCATATTGATTTAATTTGATTGTATAATAATAAATAGTAATTGAAAATTGAAGGATTGAAGTTCTTTTGATAAAAACTCCATTAATTTAAATCACAACAGAGGAAGAGGGAGTTTAAAAAGTCTAGGATCATTTATTTTTTCTCTTTAATTAATTAAATTATGTAAATTATTTTAATAATACATTCAAAACAAATTTGAAAATTAAAGAAGAGGCTGAAGAAATAAAATACTACTTCTACCCCTTAGATGTTTACCGTTTTCAAAGAATATGAAATTTGAGTAAAGTCTAAAAGTATCTGAACATCTGAGCTACTTAATTTACAAATATCTTGCCCAGAGATACAAAAAAAGTTTGTTTTTTTTTAATCTCAATGTAGACAAGGAGATTTTTGTTTAGTTTTAAGCTTGAGAAAGTGTTGTAAATTGTCATTAGAGGCAACAAAACAACTTTTGTTGATTAGAAAAAGTAGTATTGAAACGGCCAGCGTTGGTATTTTCTGTGATATGAAGTGACTAATTGGTGGTGTGGGGAAATGTTTCAGGACGAAGAAATCGTGATAGTGAAACCGAAGCAGGCGAAGAAACGGAAAAAGGTGGTGTCGGACAGTGATTGACGGAACAACCAGCAGCAGCAGCAGCAGCATCGTGAACAGCATCAGACGCCGTTCCTTTTCGCAGTCGCAGCCGCAGCCGCCGCCGCTGCCACAGCAGCAGCAGCCACCGACTTTTGCTCGCGTTCGTTTTGCCACGAAGCGATCAGCAATGGCAGCACTACCAGTGTCGGTAGCAATAATGTTGCAGAGTTTTTGCCTAGTCCACAAGCGAAACTGAAACTGACGGTCTCCTGAAATCTTGAATTTTTCCCATCCGCCCCCCTTGCATAGCACAGCAGCATCATCATCGACAGACATCATTGCATCTATAATTATTATCGTTAATGTTATTATTATTATTATTATTATTAATTGTTTCTTAATTGATTCGAAATTAGCAATTAGCCGTCGTCGGTTTCGAAACACAAACTACAAATCGCGCTGCAGATTATTTCCTTTTTGTAAATAATAATTGTTTTCAATTGTTGTTACTATTAATTAATGCTAAAGCGAAAAGAGATGAGAGACAATGAAGAAATGCGCTTTTTGTTTTTGTTTTTTGTGGCTTCACACCTTTATTTTTGTTTTTGTTGATAAATTTCAATTTTTGTTTTTGATCCTATTTTTCTTCAGATTTTCATTATTAAAATTATGTTTAAAAGTGTTTTTGCGCTTAAAACAATAGAATTGTATAGATTTTGCTCTTCCCCTAGTCCCGTCCCCTTTTAAGAAACCAAAAAAACGTTAATTTTCATTATCTCTCTCTCTATTTCCATCATTGTAAAAACAAGCAATTCTAATTAATACAAACAATTTGTATATTTTGCCACTGGCGTAAGCAAAACAAAAAAAAAGTAAGAAAAAGAAATTGTTGGACCCACAGCAAAATTTGTAAAAAGAAAACCCTAGTTGTAAGTACATAATATACATAAGTTTTTGTAGATATATACATACCTAATATGAAACAAATTATGATATTTATACTATTGATAATAATTACGACGAATGAATCGATTTCTACATTTGTCTGTTGTGTTGTGTGTGCAAATTACAAGAACAACAACACACATAACAAATTCAAATTAAAGAAACAACTTTTGTAAAGAACAAAAACAAAAAACAACTTGTCAAACAACTAGAAAAGTAACAGAGAGATGGGGCAAGTGTATCGTCGAGTAGCCTACTGTGATATTTAAAAAAAAAGCGCGTGTGTGCCCAGTGTGAAAGGGTTAAACAAATGAAAACAAACGCAAAAGACAGAGACCGGTTGTCTTCTATCATTTGTGCGTTGTTTGGATTGTTTGTTTGTGTATGTTGAGGAATTAATTAATTGGATCTTTTTATACACTTGAATGAATGCTTTTCAATCGAAAAAACAAAAAAAAGAAAGGAACAAAACTAGTAATTATGATATAAAGAGGAGCACATTGTGCGCGCGCTATTCCACTTTTTTTTTTAGTTTTTTTATTTATTAATTAATTTTCGCGCTCTTGTTAAAGAGTAATAACTATTGACCGACTGTTTTATTAGTTGTCATCAGCAAAACAAAAAGAAACCAAGCGAAATAAACTTATTAATTGCGAATAACGGTGTAATGATTTTATTTTTAGGTGCACTTAGTGTGTGGCTCCATCTGGCGACTGCCGGCCCACTCATATGGACACACCCACTGCGAGATTGCTTTGATGACAGTTCGATTGTTTCCGATTGTCAATGATGATGACCATGACAACGGCTGACTTGATTTTCTGTTTTTAACTTTTTATTATCACCATTTTTTTGTTTGTTTTTTGTTTTTATTCTTCTGAGGAAATTCCTGCGAGTTAAATAAGGTGTCGTGATAAATCATTTAAATGTATTCCTGAAGCACTGCTGCGAAAACAAGTAAGTGCTATTTGTTGCAAATACCTAGAACAATGATGTGATGATAGATTGATGATTAATAGTAGTCATTGATAGTGAGCAAATAGCAATGTCCAAGCTTTTCAAGTTTTTGAAGGCTCCTAAGGAGCAGCAGGAGTTTCACAATAATTCTGCCACCAGCATAGGGACTCCCACTAATGTTAAACATGATATTAGTGTGAAGAAAAATAAGGAAGGAAAGTTGGTTGGATTGCCTGCATCATGGCTTCGACTCATAGGTAATGATACCTTTGGGGCTATCATTTCGCTTGTAATGCAGTGGTTAATTTTGCAGAAAATCAAATGACCCAGTTGGAAATCGAAAAGAATCCATCAGCTGCCATGCATGCTGTTGCATTCATACATTATGATGGTTTTCAGACACAGAAGAAATGCATTTTGACTGAGAAGAATATTGCCTCTGAGAAGAAAAAGTATGAAGACTTTCTCATACAGAATGAGGCACACGAGACTGCTACTACTGATGAGGAGAATGGAAATGTGTCGAGTAATAGCAGCAGTGGGATTGAATCACCAGCCAGATTTGAAGGGCTTACTGATTACAAACCTGATAATAGTTTACTGCCATTTAATGAGTTACCCTCAATGTAAGTTTTATTTATATTTCCATTTTAATTTAGGCGTTTTTCTATTAAATGCAACAGTTTAAAACTGTTGCTAAGCTACAAAAGAAAGTTGAAAACTGTTGACCAATGGCAGCATTTCTTTAATTTCAAAACAATAAAAGAAATTCAGTAATTGGTTGCATTATTGATATTCTAAGTAGGCCTTTATTTAACTATTCAATAGGGTCACCCGGTTATTACTATTTAATTACAAAATACAAAACAAAAGTAAATTGTTTGCCATTTCTATTAAAAAAAATGTAATTTTATTAATTGTTTGCTTGATTTTCAGTCGAGCCACTTATACAGTACCAAATATCGTCGAAATAAACGACAGCAACAAAAACAATTTGCTGGCGAAGAGTTTAGACGACTTGCATTTGGAAGACTTGGAATCGCAAGGAGTGCTTCGGCGGAAAAGCAAAAACAATGAAGAACCAAACGCACAAGACTACATGTCGCAATTGCGCGCGTTGTGCCGAAGCGGAGACCCGCAGAAGAAGTACCAAACGGTGCATAGTCATTTAGGAGCCGGCGGCTGCGGCATCGTCTTCTCCGCCACCAACATGGACACCAACGAAGTGGTGGCCATCAAGCAGATCGACATGTCCAAGCAGAACCGTAAGGAACTGCTCGTGCAAGAAATCAAGATACTTAAAGGTTTGCAGCACAAGAACCTAGTGAACTTCCTCGAGAGCTACATCGTTAACGACCATCTGTGGGTGGTGATGGAACTGCTCGATGGCGGCCCATTGACTGACGTCGTAACGGAGACCATAATGAAAGACGAACAGATTGCTGCGGTCTGCTACGAAGTGCTCTGCGGCATAGAGTACCTGCATTCCAAGGGCATCATTCATCGCGACATCAAATCGGACAACGTGCTGCTCGGAATGGACGGCACCGTCAAGGTGACCGACTTCGGGTTCTGCGCTAGTGTGGTAGGCGACGAGCAGCGGTCAACGATGGCCGGTACCCCGTACTGGATGGCGCCGGAAGTGGTCAGCAGGCAGCTCTACGGTAAGAAAGTGGACATTTGGTCGTTGGGGATAATGGCCATCGAGATGATCCACGGAGAGCCGCCGTACTTGAAGGAGGCGCCCATGAGGGCTCTGTATAATATTCAAACGAATGGCCGGCCGCCTATCGATAAGTGGGACAAGATTTCGCCCAAGTTGCAGGGCTTCATCGATCGGTGTCTGGAGGTGGATGTGAAGAAACGCGCGTCAGCTAGAGACCTCCTCAAGCATGACTTCCTTGTCGATCGTATGCCGCTGTCGACGCTTACGCCACTTATTAAAGCGGCGAAGATTCAGCTTAAGAAGTCGTATTGATTTTGGCGCCATCGGTTTTTTCTTTTTAGTCATTTCCTTTTTTTTTCGGTTTTCTTTAAAGAGCGGGACCAAAATTTCTTTTTAGGGCTCTTTTTTTGTAAGCTATTATTTTTCCAGAGTCATTTCGGAATGTTTACACACTGATAAGTTTGCTTTAGTGATAACAGTCTGATTATAGACTGAAATGCAGCTAGTATTTTTTTTATCTAAAACGGAATAATGCTTACTTTTTGGATTGTAAAAGCAACCATTTTGTTCCGCTTTATAAGAAATACCCTGTATATTTTTTTATTTGTAAACAAACTTGACAGTTATGCAAGCAACCAATGGCTGCGTTTGTTTCATGCATTTAAATTGTAGAAACAAGCCAGTGATTGGTTGTTTGTTTGACAATCTAATTTTTTTAATTAGTCAGTCACATCGTAGTCACCCGTTTTGAATTCTTAACTATGATACAACGAAGCTTTTATGACCATTTTCAAACTGTTTCATTTTTATTAAATTTAAGTATTGAACAAAAAAGTATTTATGTGAAAGAAAAACATTTCATATTAACAAAACAAACAAAAAAGTTGCCATAAACTGTAAATGCATTTTACACAAAATTTATTCCTTTTTTTAATGGTTAAAACTATTTCCAAATGATGAAAAACTAAACCAATTTTTTAAGTATTAACTAAACTAAAAATGATTGAACATTATTGTTACCAATGGGCAGTGGTCATATTGTTTTTTAGTTTTTAAAAAGAACATAAAATAAACGCTGGACCAATGGCAGTGCTTGTTTGAAATAAAAGTACGTAAAAGAAAGTCATCCATTGGTTGCTATTTTGCTTGACCTATGGCAGCGCTTGTTTGATCCAAAAGTCAGTATAAAATAAAGCCAACCATTGGTTGCTATAATAGCTTTTAAATATTTGAAAATACAAACGAGCGAAATTGATCTCCATTAAAAATTCTTAAACAAAACAAGACATTGAAAAAATGGTTGCAAACGTAATATACGAGTAATAAACTTAAGATTTACTCAAACAAAAAGAAAAACTAGTGCCTTAATTAGCAATATAAGACAAAAAACAAATGGGTTGTAATGAATTAATTTTGTAAACATTTGTAAACTGTATTTACACTTAGTAAAAGCTACAAATTATTATAAATATTAAGAAAATACAAAACTAAGTCCAAATATCCAATTGATATCTGTTGGATTTCTTCATACAACTTAACAAATCGTTAGCCTGAGCCTTATCCAACCCGCCGAAATCCACCAAAACCGTTATCAAAGCTTCTTCGATACTTTTCAGCAAGTTTTTCTTATCTCCGCACACGCAAACAAAACAATTCTGTTGCAGAATCAAGTCGCAAACCTGCGCACCGTTTTCTACAATTTTGTCTTGCACGTAAGTTTTTGGACATCTTTGCGAATCCCTCGAGTAAGCAGTGTGCAAAGATTTTAAGACACCTGCGCGAAGAAATTTATAGATTTCTTCTCGATATAAAAAGTCCCTTTGGGGATATCTGCAGCCGAAGAATAAGACGTTATGATTGTCTCCTTCAGAGTCTGCACGCTCTTCTAAAAATGCCAAAAAGGGTGCAACTCCAGTACCAGGTCCCACTAAGATTACTGGAGTGTTCAGTGGTATTTCCTTGAGGAAATTTGACGATTTTCTGAAGTAAAATTGCAATTTTTTTCCTGTTGCAGAGCTTTCAAGGCCTAGGTTTTCCATGTAGGTCGTGCAAACTCCTATAACGGAAAAAGCGACGTGTAGCTCGGACGGCAAAGACTTTTTCGAAGAAACCACTGAGTAGTATCTGGGCAAAAGGGCTGGCAAATGTTCTAAGAGTCTTTCAATTGGCGGATGTGCTGATTGAAAGGTTGTCAGTAGGTTTAGCAATGAATTGCCTTTTTCGGACTGTACAAAATCACCGAATTTTGTTGATTTTGGGTCACAAAGTTCCTCTAGTTGTTGTTTTTCAACTTCGTCGCTTGTATATTGCAAAAGAACGCGCAGAAATATCTGAAATTTTCATTTTTGTTTACAATATCTAATAATTTAAATAATATATAAATTTTAAAACATTTTTTGAAACTTTAAACAAAGTTTTAGTTACTATAAAAGTTATTTTTTATCATTAATTAAAATAAATAACTAAAATTGTTACCTTTTTAGGAACACTTCTAATATCAACATACTGCAAAAGCAAATCTCTTAAAGTTCCATAAACAGGCATAAATGGGGGAATAACAGGTTTCTTCTTCAATGTATCTTTGCAAATACTCAAACAGTATATTTTGTCAGCACAATCAATCAATTTAAGCCTTTTGATGAGCAAATCAACCTCATTGCGATCATTCTTAGGAAGAACAGCTATTGCATCCCCAGGTTTGTACTCAAAATCCACATCCTTTAAATCAATTGCTATATCATAAACTTTTTTAACATCTTCACCAGTTGTTAACAATCTATAACTTAAAATAGAGCTTTCATAAAGGGCACTGTTGATGAATGGCAGTATTCTTGAATGTGCAACTTGCTGAAAACCAAAGTAATAAATTTCTAGCTTAATAAAAAACACAGCGCATACATTACTAAGTGGTTGATTTGTAAAAGTAATCTCTAAATATTCTGCTGTAAGAGACATGCTTATTTTTTAGATTTTCCACACGCAATAACTGCGAAAAACTTTTTCTTTGTAAATATAACCTAAAAAATTCAAACTGTTGATGATGGATCATGTGTCCTTTGACAGAAATCCAAAATGGCCGACTTGCGAAGAAAATTCGCTTTTTACGCAATTTACCAGCATCTGCAACTTTAAAATGCAAATGAATTATATATTAATTAACTAGAGCTTTAATATTTTGCACGGTTTAGCAAAAATCATTGCTTAAATAAGCTGGAAAAAATTACCAAAAACTGCGCGTTTTTAGTGAAAGTTACCACCATCAGATGGCGCATGTGTCGAACGACTGAATCTTGTGAAACCATCACTGCAATGGTCGCAGATTTCCTAACATTTTTTTATAAATATCGCTTAGTCTGCGGTTCGTTTTGCGAAAATGCACAAGCCGATCGCCAGAAGAAACTTCAAAGAGGTCATCAAGTGACCTGCCAGCCCTTGGTAACCCGATTTTCCTGGTAAGCAACACTATCATAAATTTGTTAACCTAATCTTGGCAAACCAAAACAATATTTGCTTCTTATTCATTTCTTGAGGATTTTCCAAGCGTTTTCCTGCTGAAATATTATTCAATGTTGCTGTTCCTTCCGATATCGAGTCTTTTTCCTGGTTTCTCTTTCAATTTTTTTGCCTTTTCTTCAAATATATGAATGTTGTAAGCTTATTATTATTATTAATATATATGTATATAATATTCAATATGTCCTCATTGTTTTTTGGACTTATTGGAAGATTGTAAGCAATGCCAAACATCGTTTTGCTAATTTCTTTACATTGTTTTTTTTATCAAATGTTTGTAAAAAAATATCTGATGCAAAATTACATTCTAAATGCTGAAGGAAAATTATTTTTATGTATAAAATGTATCAAATTCTAAAGCACTTACAGCTTTTTAATTTGTTTTGGAAGTATTTTGTTTGATTTTAATGATATTTAGCTTTGAATGCCAAAATTTTCTTTAAGTTTCAAGTGGTAATTGTTACAACAAATAATATTTATATTTTTTCAGAAAACTGCAAAAATGACTTAAGTCAAACAATTATGGACAACTTAATTTTTAATGAAGAAAATACGTCAGAGAAAACCCAAAGAGGCAATTTAGGATTCGCACAATTTAAATTGGGCGCCCTAAAATTGAAACTTCCGCTTGGCGATTCGCAGACGATCGGCTTTTGGGTTCGTTTATGTTCGTGTGGAGTTTTTAATTACAAAAAGTTGTTAATTAATCGGCGCATTTGTTTTCCAGCACATCTGGAAGCGAAATATTGCGTAATTATTAATGTAGCGGCAGTTTTAGTGCAAAAAAGACGCCTGGTGCGCTTGGAAATGGGCAAATGCGTCTTGCAGCAGATGTCGCTCCGTGTCGGAAAGCAATCCAAGCAGAGAGCAAGTGAGTTGGAACTGGAAATGGGCTATGACTGAAGCGAACAAATCAGTAATGCGATTCACGCATCGATAATTGGCGGCGCGTCGCATTTATCGTGCCCATGGTGGAGAGTTGAAACAACTCGGTAAATATTCCGATAAGAATTTTCGAAGGCGTCCGCAGTGTGCAGGCAGTGCAGTGCGTGTTTGCAATTGTGTTACAGCTCCCTACCAGATCGCTGCAGACAGGAAATTGAATCACGCAGTAGGCTACCGCACACATACAGACGCACGTGCATAGCACTGCTAAGTAAGTAGTTGAAGGAAGAGACACACACTGAGGGCCAACACAGAATAGTGACCACAAAGCAGTTGGAATTAGCAAATTCGGAAGTGACAACGGTGTTCGGATGCGATAAGAAGGAGCGTCGTTAAGCGGCCGAAGCGATGCCGCGTGTTTGGCGTCCCTACGTCGACCAGTGATTCCATTCAGTGAGTGTTTTAAGCGCGGCGCCATTGTTGTGCGTGTTGGTGTGTGTTGAGTGTTGTGCAGCGCGACGAGGCGACTAGCAGAAAACGACGATTAGCTGCTAGCCAGCAGCAAGCGGCCCATCATTTATTGTTGCTTGCTTTCAGAGAGGTAAAATTCAGTTGGCCACACTAAGCAGCCGCTGACATCATGTCTGCCGACAGATAAACAGACTCGCAACAACCGTTGCTGGTGGTGCAATAGTTGTGGTTTTCTTCAAATGGCAATTGGAGCATTGTCGCAGATAACAGCAGTTGCCGCATTCAGGGAACCGTAGCTTGCGAACGGCGATAATCCAAGTGAAGCAAAAGGTAGCAAACGATAGGAATCACGTGCGTATCACTACCGGCTTCCGTAATCGGTAAGTTGTGCGACTTGCTGTTTATTTATTTAAGGGCTAATCGAATTCATTAAACATGCAGAATGGAGGAGTTTGGTTGATCAGTCGATACACACAGCACCTGTTAAATGCAATTGATTTGGATCAAGTTGGCATAAGGGGATTGATTGATTTCAAAGCAAGACAACAAAACTTTCATTGTTTTTTATTTTCATTACTTTTGATTGGTGACAGTTCTTTATGGAAAAGACGGCAACGACGACGACGAATTATCGGAAAAGTTGCGGTGCATCTGGTGCCGTCTCAGTAATTTATAGAATTTGCATTTAATTTTGTGGAAGGAAAGCTGGATGAATGAATGGGATTGCGCACAGCCTCGGTGAGGCATCCTCGTGGGGAGGTCATGGCTCCTGCCCTAACGGAAACTAATCAGAGTGCGCAGAGTTTCAAGCTACCGCAGGATCAGTTCGCCGCCTCTCCAACGATCAATGGTACGAAGACCACCGGCACCGATCTGCTATTCATTGAGACGTGCAAAAAGGAACAGCAGCAGCAGCAGAAGCAGCTGTTGGATGTGGCGGTGAGCAAGGATGCGTTTGCCGTTGGAGAGCCTGTTGCGTTTGCCGCCGATGTGCTGTTGAAGGGCGGCAGCGAGTCTCGAACGATTGCCTCGGAACACGAGATGAATTGCGGTTCATCTATGGGCGACGAACCAGAAGACACCAAGATGGGTCTACAAAGGAGCACCGAACTGGACCTGCTCGGCAGCGACGCCGCCACCGGCAGCAGCAGCAACCCTACTGCCAACGGGAGCAACAGCAACAGTAAGGACGAGGACGTGGCCGACATGTTCAACTTGAGCGTCACCGAGTCGGACATGAACAATGTGGACGACATAATGCAGGTGTTCAAGAGCATCGGCTCGGGGCCGAATATGTTCGGCTCCAATGTGGACAACGTGGACGCCGACTTGGCCACCACGTCGCTCGCCGAGGAACTCTTCAAGGACGTGATGGGCATGGGAGTGGTGGTCGATGAGGGCGCCGTGGCGGAAAGTAAAGAGGTGCGTGCGCGCGAACTTCTCGAGCTGGTCAGCGGCAAGCAGGCGATGCTCGAGCGCAAGCTGGACCGTTTGCTGCGGACAATGCGTAAGTTCCAAGTGCGTCACATGGGACGGCATGTGAGCGGCGAGATTGCGGGCGTCTTCGAGCACGTGCATCGAACGTTAAAGCGCTCCAAGGCGGTGCCGCCGCCTTCGACTGCAAGACTACCCGATGACGGTGCGTTGTCATCTGCGGACACTTCTGTAGGGGGCGGCGGCGGCGGTGCGGTTTCTGTTAGCGCACTCTCTAGTGCTAGTAGTGGTGTCGGTGTTGAAGTGCTGAACGAAAAACTGCGCCCGCTGTCGTACAATTCGACGAAGAATCTGCTGAAGAAACTCGAATTGAGCAACGCCGTCTCGTTGGCCAATTCGTCGTACAAGCGGCAGCAGCAGCAGCAGTCCAAGTATGGCGGTGGAGGCGGCAGTAGCACTGCTTTGGACTGCAGTACCTACCGGTCTCCGGTTGGTCAAGTGGTTACTATACCGCAGTGGGCCCCTGACGAGAAGAAGGAGCTGCAGAGTGTGGCCGGCAATCTGGATGCTGAGTTGCGCATCGTCCAGGACGAGGTGGACTCGGAGGCCACGGCTAGCAGTTCCGGTGGCGAGAGCTGTGATGAAAACGAATCCTATAATAACCCGCATCAACAATTTCTACCTATGTAAGTACACTTTTTCACTTCTTAATTTATTTATTTAAATTTATGCTCAATTGTAAACATTTTTTTAAATTAAAACTAATTTAAAATTAGCAATTTTGCTATAAACAAAAAGGAAACCGGTATAAATAAACCGGGAAAGATTAATGGATTCCAAGTATAGGGGTCCTTTATATAAACTCTTAAAAAAAACTGTTTAAACAATATATTATTACAAAGTTTACTTAAAAAATTATGAATAAAAAACCCATTTGAAAAAGACAATTAAATAGGTAGAATTACGCCTCTGGCAAAAAGGTTGGGATCTGACCCAAAATAGATTTGAAAACGCCGTCTACTACTCTAATCGATTGCCGGAATTTGATAATTGTTATTGTTGCGTAATTGCAACAAACCTTGCATAAGTTGTTTGGGGAACAGAATTTCCTGGTTTAAAACGTACATGCAGCATGTTTTAACAAGTTCAAGGACTCAGGCTTTTTTTCCTGTAGATTGCTGCTTTAACATTTAATTTTCTTTAGGTCGATCTTTGTTGTAATTTTCTTTTTATTGCAATTTGTGTGCTGTAATATGAGATCACAGTCAAGTATTTTTGCTTCGTTTGTGTGCTTGAGTATTGTCAGTATTTGCGCGCAAAAATAAACAAGGAATAAATGTACCGCATGCTTGTGTTTATTCTATTAGTCAACAATTGTTTACTCTTTTCAACACTTAAATTTTACCATCTAGTGTTAAAACTGATGTTTTGTTATTTGTTTTTATAATATTTCACTTCTTAAGGGTTGTAAAAATAAATTTCTAAAGTTGCGCCACCAATAAAATTAAATTCGCTACGTTATTTTCAACATTAGTTTGTAATTCAATATTCTTTGCAATTATTTTTCCATTGTTTATTTAATAATGTTTGTTTTGCTATTGTAGCCACAAAAGAGCGGCTTGGAAGTACGCGGTGGACAGATCGGCCATAGCCAGCAAATGGTCGTGGCTTCAATCTCAAATATCGGATCTGGAGTATCGAATACGGCAGCACACGGAGCTGCATCGGAAGATCAGGGCCAGTAAAGAGCGCGTCAAATTGGGCGGTATTAGTCCGCCGCCGACAAGCGACGACTTGATTGTAGCGTCGCAGCCGCCGCTGTCGCCGCCGAATTGTCTGAACGGGTACCGCGGCCAGCTTCCCGGTGCTGCATCGTCGTCCGTGTCCATCAAGAACGGCGAATCGGTGGCGGCGGTCGCGAGCAGCAACGACGACGGCAGCAGCGACTGCAAGGCAACGGGCGACTCGTTGTTGCAGTGCGCTCGCACCAGACCGCTGCTCGGTTTCCGCAAGCGAAAGTTGCTGCAACTGACCGGTCTGCACGTGATTTCGAAGAGGGCGGCCCGTCCGGCGACGGTCCGGTGCGGATGCACGCCGCCCGATTATTCGTGCGCCCTGTGCACCGGTCGCACCGATCCCACGTGTCCGCGCGACATCCCCGAATATCTCAGTCGCAACGAAATGATGGCCCTTTTGGATCCGGCCTTCCATCCAGTATTTTCTATGCGCGAAGGTAATGCCACTTTTTGTTTTCTGCTTTATTATTTAAATTAAATGTTTTTTTTTTTATAAATTTATTTACTGCAGATGCTTCAGCTTCTGTGCACATGGAAGCCATCATGAAGACGTGCGAGTGGCAGCAGCGAAGTTCGCGTTCGAATTTGAAGTCGATGAAGTTTGTGCGCGGTGGCGCCGGCGGTGTCGAGAAGACCGCTGGTGGCGTCCCGCAGGCGGAGCACAGGTCGCGCAAGATCGAGCACCGCAAAAAGTACAACAGACTTATTAAACCCAGTACGGCGAATGCTCTATCTGCAAGTAAGTTACATTTCTCTTTTTAATTGCTTATTTTTTCTTTGATTTGTAAATTCCAAAAAAAGAAAATCGAATTTTCTTCTATTGTTTAATCATTCTAATAAATAATTTTTCAGAAATTAAGAACAAATATCGTGGACGAAAACAAATGCGGACTAGTGGAAGCGGTGGCGGTCAAGTGAATCGAATTAAGAAGCGGCCGCGGCTGTCGTACAGCCAAGGAGCCGGTTCCGATGGAGCGGACGAAGAAGTGGAGGCGCTGGGAATTGGTGGATCGGGCGCTGGAAGCGGTGGTAAATACGATTCGCCGAATTCGTCGCCGGTCCTGGCGCAAGCCATCTCCGGCCTGCAGAAGCGCAACCGCGTCGATTCCTACGACATCGACAATATCATCATACCGTACAGCGTAGCCTCGTTGACGCGAGTCGAGAAATTAGAGTACAAAGAAATTTTGACGCCCAAGTAAGTTTTTTATTTATTTGCTTATTTATTTATTAATATTTTTCTTATATTCTTAGTTACTAACTAATTCTCTTTTTAATTTTATTACTATTGTTATTTGTTATTAATAAATGTTTTTTGAAGATGGCGTATTGCCAGTGATGTTATTGTGAACGAGGAGAAAAATAATGGCATTGTTAAGAACAACGCTGCGATTACAACTGCGACTAGTCAGGATGTCAAACAGGTATGATTTATTCTTCTTTCTGTTTTTATTACATTTCGCATCAAACTTCTACTTTTACAATTGTTTTTTCTTTTTGTTTATTTATTTATTTTTTAAGGAGGAGGAAGAGGACCTTTCAGACGAGGCAGTCCTAATACGACACGAGAAGAGCGAACAAGAGGAACGTAAAAAGTTTCTAAATTATTTGAAACTGCCGATCGGTTACGGCCGTTCGAGGGCCAACAGACGTACGGACAGTCGAGCGGAATCTAGTGGCGCCAACACCCCCGATCCGATGTCGCCGGCCCCCAATATGGCCACCACGTTACCTCCAATAACAGATCACGTAACTTCGGAAACCACGACACCTTTGCAAGCAGCAACACCAGCAGGAGCACCGTCTTGGACTCCGCCACTGCAACAACAACAGCAGCAAGCTGTTGGTAATCTAACAGCAGAGGATAATCCAACATTACCCTCTATATCGGCACTGAGGCGTCGTACAATGTCGCAGAACAATCGCCAATCCACCAGAGATTCAAGGGAAGAGGTGCGTTGCGTCACGCCTGAAGTGGAAGTGACGCCTTACGAAAAGCGAGTGTTTCCGCTCTCCGATGAGCAGTACGATAAAATGGTTCGTAACGGTGGCGGCGATTGCCAGCCGCAGCCGCAGAAAGATCAACTGCTGTTGGCCAGCAAATCCAAGCGCGGCATTAGCAGTAATGCCTCGTTGAACAAGCATTCGTTCGACGAGAAGGAGGAGGAGAAAGAAGCGTTTCCGCACGACAGCGAGTCGACGGAATCGGCTTTCGGCGATGAGGATCCCAATGATCCCGAATGGAACGCTACGGAGGAGAGCAAGGATATGTTTGGCAGATAGATTCTCGTTGTTTTGTTATTATAGACTGTCGGTGGTAGTTAAGACGCGCATCGTTTCAATAGTTTCTAAATAGTGATACATCAAACAGACAAACAAACAAAAAAAAACAAACAAAAACAAAAAAACTAAGACGTTTTTCTGCAAAAACAAACAAAAACAAAAAAACTAAGACGTTTTTCTGCAAGAGTTTAGCAGCAGTTCAAAGTCAGAATTTGTCCGGTTGACTGCCGGTAAAATGTAAATACGATTTACTATGACTACTCCTTTAATAGATAAATGCTAATATTAGTTATTGCATAAAATAATTAATAATAAACACTTAATTGCTATTAACCAAACTGCGTGAGGCAGACACTAAAATTTAAAACACACAGTCTGTACTACATTCGTGATCTTAGTGTGCCCTCCCAAATCCCAAAAAAAAAGAAACTACTGGTTTTGTACCTAGAAAATGCATATACTGTGTATGCTGCACGTTCTCTTAGTTCCTCTTCGTATCCGTTTTTTAAGTATTTCGTTAGTTTCTTTTGTTCAATTTTTTTTGTTTATCTTTTTTGTTGTTTTTTTTTGTTCGAATGGATGGTTGGCTGGTACAGTTGAGAACGTGCGGAATGTATGCAAAGGAGCTAGTTTTGATTATTTTGTATTCATATTTTGAAGATAATAATGTTTAAAGTGGACACAATAGTAGTTGCAAAGGCTGGCGCCAATGTATTTATAAAGTGATTGCCGCCAGTGAAAATTCAGTCGATGGCCGATTGATATTTTATACGAGCCAGTCGACTTGCGGGAAGCGAATGAATGATAAAGCTGAAGAAGTGCCCTGTACATATTTAATATTATTACTTAGTACCGTAACGATAATAGATGAGATATATTGAATATTGAGTTTAAACAGAGAATGAAAAGTGGGAGCAGTTTCTCTTAAGTTTTAAATCTCTTCGAGCAGAAAATCAGTGACAATAGTTGAATTTTGTGTATATTGTTTCACTGATTTGAGAAACTTGAATTTTGTTAAACTGGATTTCTTTTCTGAAAGTTTAAATTTAATTATTTACAAAAAGAAAAAGAAAAATCAAATGACTTTCTAATATCATCTATAAAAAAAAATGTTTAAATGGTATTACAAGTTTAAAATATTTCCAGTTTTTACAAAATTTTTGAAAGTTTTCTGCGGGATTTTTTTTCCATTGGAGAAACCAGCTGTTCAGGAAAGAGGAAAGAATGGAAGCAAAGAGCGTTTCGTATTAATAATGTACGCGTATTAACAATTTGTATCTTTATATTTATTCTAATCTCTTCTGTTAGTTAGTTTCTTCAACGTCTGTGATGCTATTAACCACCACCCAACTCTTCTACATCTATAAATCAGTTAATCGCCACACACACACACACACAATAAGAATACAAAAGAAAAACAGTATTCGGAACATTGTTTTTAACTTTTAACTCGACTCACTGAAATTGTAACAGTTACAATGGTAACACACTGTAGATAGTGCTGATATTTCAACCATACAGATTTCCGATTAACAGATGATACTTAATAATATTAGAACAATTACAATTACAAGAAAAGTATTGGAAAAACAACTTTTCCTTCTCTGATGTTGAATCATTGAGCACATTGATAAAAACAACGTAATGATAATGAAGTACAGAAGAGATATACAGAGCGTTTTATCAACGACAGAACACACAGAGTTGTCTAGATTAATGTTAATTAAATACCAAATCGTTGGCTAATGATTGCACTTATTAGTCAATGACCAAATGATAAAAAAGAAATGTTGTAGACAACCAAATGGTCGAAAACTTTGTTATTATTATTAAATTAAATTAAATCCTACTTACTAGAACACGGTATTTTGTAAATATATAGTAAAGAACCAAAAAAAAAAACTATAAATTATATCAGAAGCGATTGTTTAGTAATACTACTTGGTAAAGTAAAGTTGAAAAGTGTACTTTTCTCTGTGAGAAAAACAAAACCATCGCATTAAAGATTTCATTATCGCATTATTAACAATACAAACAAACAAAGAAACAGGTAAAAACACCCACCATACACATACCTTGTATATTTTATCAAAGAAGGATTTATGTTTCGGTGTCGTATCAATCAATTGTTTATTATTAACCAAGTATAATTTATTGATATAAAGATTAATTAATATTGTAAAGAAATCACTGACACACACACGCTTAAAAAGTAATGAATGAGAAACCGTTTTGTATATTTTTCCGATAAAGAAAAGTTATTTTGTTTTTGTAAATATAATAAATAAATGAAAAACAACAAATATGCTGCTGTACAATTTAAAGTGAAGAAAAAAGTTGCGCCACGCTCTTTGTCCCGGATTTGTGTTCCAAGAGAGAACCAAATGAAATTTTCTGAAATAAAATTAATAAAAAACAAATGCAAAGAACTGAGAAAAAAAAACTAAAAAAAAAAAATGAATAAAAGTTATAAAATTACATTTTTTGTATTGTAAATATAGTTTTATTACTCCTGTTTAATAGTTTTTCACTGTAGATACATTTTTAACGTTTGTACATTTTTATAAAATGCGCTTTTTAGGCTCTTTCTTTTGTCGTTAGTTCTGTTTTAATAATCTATATGTTTTTCTTTTTGTTTCGTTTCGTTTTATAGAGTATTTTGAATTTGAATAATGAATCGAATAGTTTCGCTATTTTCTATTTGCCACTTGTGGCTCTATCTTTCGTCCAGTGGTAAATTCTAAGATTTCTCTATGTAAAATAGTACTTGTAGCATTGTAAGAAGCGCTCCATCTTTGAAAATTCATTGTTTAATTTATTTAATACAAATTCAAAAGCATTTTGTGTCTTATTTATTTGGTTTTCTATTTCTTTTAAGACTAATTAATCAAAAATATTGCTTTTAATAGTTTAAGTAAGTTTTCTTTCACGAAAAGTGTGGAAAATAGATGACTTCTTTTATTGCGTAGAAAATAATTAATTACTCTTGAATTAATTAAGTTAGGGCTACAACTTTACTGTTATTTAAAAGACAACTAACCTGAGTATTTAAATAATTTACAATTATTTTTATTTTAGGTTTTACTTAGAAGTTCTGGCTACAGCTATCAACCCGATAAAGTACGTTACGCGCTAACGTTAGAACAGCCAACACTCGGTCTCGACAATACTCAACGCCCTCTGTTTATAGTCCGGTTGCGCGCTTTGCTAACGTTGCGCCGTCGATGTTTGCGACAGTAATTACTACCCCCAATGAAATCATTCCGCAGAAAATCAGAAAACTGTTTAACTTAAAAATTTGTTTAAGATAATTAAAGGCAATTTAATTAGCAATAATTATGTGAAAAAATCATTAGGATCGATCCATTAATTTTGATTTTATAAGCAAATTACTAAGAGGACTTTTTATTGTTAAACTTCTAATTACAAGCGGTTAGAAAATAATAAATTACTTTTGAACTAATTAATCTAGAGCAACAATTTTAGGGTCATTTAAAAGACAATTTAACCAGATATTTAAATAATTTATAATAATAACATTTTTAGTTTTAAATAGTAAGTAGCAGCCAAAGTTATCAAACCGATAAAGTACTTTATGCGCTAACGTTAAAATCACCAACACTCGGTCTCCACCATACTCGACGCGCTTAGCTTATAGTCCGGTCGCGCGTCTCATTAACGTTGCACTGTCGATGTTTGCGCCAGTAAAAACCACCCCGAAGAAATCAGCCGATATTAATTCATAAAATTGTTTAAAATTAAAATTTGCTTAGGATATTCAAAGGCATACTAATTAGCAATAATTTTGTAAAAAAATCATTAAGATCTTTTTGTTAATTTAGATTTTATATAGAAATTACTAAAAGGTCTTTTTGTTGCAAATCGGCTAAGCAGGTACTCTTAGAAAAATAATTAATTATTCTTGAACTAATTTAGCCAAAGCTACATTTGGAGTTTTATTTTAAAGATAAATTAACACACTTTTAATATAATTTTTATTTGTTTTAGTTTTAGCATTAATAATAATTATTAATTGATTGTTTTCCTTTAGTTGATCAGCTGAATGGAAAGCAATCCTTTTTCCACTTTTAGTAGGTTTCAAAAAGTATAACTTTCCTTCATCTGACTATTTGAATCCTAAATAATAATATTTCAATTAATTTTACAATTTTTTGAATAATATCAAGTGAAATTAGGGCGAGTTTTTCTTTTTCCACTGTCAGAGAAGTGTAGAAAACTGTCTTTTTGATTTATTCTTTGAACAAGCCAACAATTTCTAACTTTAAATGTAATTTATATTGAAATTGATCAAATCAAAAGCGATTTTTTGCTTATTTTAATCAGTATTAACCGAAAAGAATCACAAAGATGAATTTTGATGCAAATCTATCATTCAAACAAATAAATTCCTACTTATTGTCTAGTGTCTTAATAATTAATCTAATCATTAGATTGTTGAACAATTATTATTATTAAAAACAACATATTTGTTAAGTGATTTTATAATTTAAAAAAATCAAATTAATAGATATGGGAATATTTTTTTAAAACAAAATATATCTATGTATAAAGGCGCAAAAACAAAATTTAAATCTCAAATTTGAAATTTCGGTAGTTACGGGCCATACTTATTACATTATAAACAAGTGTTAATTCAAAATGAGTCAATCAAAAGACAACGAAGGCTTTAATACCATCAAACTAAATCAAAAAAGTATAAAAAACGAAACACTTTCTTTGCTGCTGTGCGGAAGATGCAAAAGTCCTCTCAATCCTCCAATTTACGCAACGAAGAACGATGACAACGTTTGCTCCAAGTGCAAAGAACAAAACGCAGTTCCCATAAGAAACAAATTTTTGGAGCATCTTGCAGAAAAGGCCACAGTGTACTGCAAGTATCGAAACTTGGGATGCAAAGAAATGGTCAATTTCAAGGATGCTGAAGAGCACACTGAATTGTGTTTGTTCGCTAAGAAGAAATGTTCCTGCCGTGAAGAGGTGCCCAAAGCGGTACTTTTTGACCATCTGATTAAAAAGCACATCTTAAGAGAGGTTCAAGGCAACTCTTTGACTTTAATTAAAGGCAAATTGGTTGACTTTTACAAAATTCTTCATGGAAACAAAACTTTCATTGTAAATATTGGAAAAGTTTCTGACCAGTACACAGTCGCTGTCTGCATCAACGAAGATTTGAAAGAAGTAACTTGCGAAATTACCGTTTGCCATGGATCTTCAGTAACTTCTGAAATTGTTGCAATCGGTCCAATTTGGGAGCCGACTTTTGCAACACTTCGCTTTGCATCCGGTATCCCGCAAGAGGTGAATTTGGTCTTCAATTTCGACGGATCATCAAAGAACGACGCCAAATTGAAGGATTCCGCAAAATGCACCGATTGCAAAGAGGTCTCCATCGTTGGAATCATTCAGTGCCTTCAAGGACACATTATGTGTCTCAAGTGCAGGAAGAATTTATCAGCATGTCCAGAGTGCAAAGAGTCCTTGGAGATTACTTCAAAGAACAAAGCGTTGGAGGAGCTTTTGAGTCACGTAAAAATTGCTTGCAAAAATGCCGATTACGGGTGCTTTCAACAAGGAACTCCGAGTAATTTGGTAGAACATGAAAAAGTTTGCAAATTTAAACTTGTAAAATGCCTTGACCACAAAAAATGTCACTTTGAAAATAAGAAATCCCTGTTTGTGGAACATTTTCTTAAGGAGCACGATGGACAACTATTGGAAAACTTTCACTGTGTACATAATTCGCTTAAGAAATCCGAAAAATATATCGTTGAAGATTTCGGGGAAATCTTTCTTTTCAAAAAACTTGTTTATGAAGTAAATGGTATCGATTACTGGAGTGTAATTTGTGGGGCGTTGTTCTCATCGAAGAATTTTGACAATTTCGAGTACCAATTAACCGTTTTCGATTCTCCGGATACCCCAAATAAGCCATTCCTATCACTAACCAGTGTTTGCAGCTTAAAAAAAGAGGATTCCATACTGATTCCATTGAAAAGTTTGGAAAAATGTTGCCGTGATTCGGAGTTGATTTCTTTTAAAATTGAAATTCTTAAGTTGAACTAAAATTTAAAAATTTGTTATAATTATTATCTACTAGTATTATAATTTTTTATATTAATTCAATAATATTCAAATTCTAATAATAAAAAAATTGCAATTGTTCATTTTTAGTGTCATTTAAACGACAATTACACGGAGTATTAAAATAATTTACAATTAATTTTATTTTAGCTTTTACCCGGAAGTCTTGACTACAGCTTTCAAGCCGATAAGGTACGTTACGCGCTAACGTTAACCTTGCCAACACTCGGTCTCGACAATACTCAACGCCCTCTGTTTATAGTCCGGTTGCGCGCTTTGCTAACGTTGCGCCGTCGATGTTTGCGACACTAATTACTACCCCCAATGAAATCATCCCGCAGAAAATCAGAAAACTGTTTAACTTAAAAATTTCTTTAAGATAATTAAAGGCAATTTAATTAGCAATAATTTTGTGAAAAAATCATTAGGATCGATCCATTAATTTTGATTTTATAAGCAAATTACTAAGAGGACTTTTTATTGTTAAACTTCTAATGACAAGCGGTCAGAAAGTAATCAATAACTTTTAAACTAATAAATCTAGAGTAACAATTTTAGTGTCATTTTAAAGATAATTTAACCAGCTCTTTAAATAATATAATATTATTATATTAAATAATAATGGTGTAATATTAAAAACTATTGTTAATCTAATGTCTTTTGTAGATCTCAATCTTATAACTAATCATCTCTTGTTGATTTTGCTTGGAGGATAATTTTTCCAAGGCAGACAACCGAACCATTAAACCATCTTCCATTTTACCATTGCAAACATTGCTTAGAGATATCAAATGTTCGTTGGAAACATTGCGTTTAAAAAATGTTATCTTATATTTATAATTATTAACAACTTTACTGTCCATTGTGAAGCAGTTCCATGAACTAACTTGTATGCAATTATCAATTATTGAAATTTCCTTTTTAAATATGAAAATTTCTCCAAAATCCTCAATAACATGTAATTGATTTCGATTAAGGAGCGTAGTAAATGTTTGAAAATTTGGATTCAATGGTCCGTGGACACTGGCAACATGATCTTTCAGAGCGTGTTTGAAGCATTTGAATGAGCAATCACTAATGGTACAGGTAACAGTGGAAAAGTTGCAAGATCTGTTGTGAATTTTCATTTCGTTTGCTTTTCCTTGAAACAGACATCCTAAATCTTCATTTTTGCATGGGACTTTCACATTTTTTATTAGTTCCTCAAGTGTCAAATTTCTGGCAGTGGTGGTAAGTACATCATTACACAATACGCAAATTCTAAAATCCCTTTTGCAATCTTTGCAGATAATATGGCCCTCAAGACATTGGATGATCGGTGCAATGGGCGTTGAAGGCATTCTGTTACATCGCGTACATTTCACCAAATTCCTTATCTCTGATTCTTTCTCAGAGAATTTTCCAAGTTTAAACGAAACTTTCACTGCTGCATATTCCTGGGGATAACGGATGGTAGAAAATTGCGGTTCCCATATAGGACTTATTGGTAATTCATCTGAATTTTCAGATAACCCATACGAAATTACCACTGGACATGTGCGGTTCTCGATGTTTTCTTTAATGCAAATCGCAATTTTCCACTGGCCCGCTTCTTTCTTTGCTATCACTATATAAATGACATTCTTATTATTAGTCAAGTAAAAACCATTTTCTTCCTTGTTAAGTAACGTTATCAAATTGTTTTCCATTTTCATTAATTGATGCTCTTTGACTAGATGATTAAGGAATCCAATTTTGGAAATTAAGAGCGGACATTTCAAACACTTTTTGGGCTCGTACAGACACATTTCCAGATGCTTCGGGTAATCCTTGAAAAATACCATGTCTTTGCATCCCCTGTTGCGGTACTTACAGTAAGTTGCGGCGTCTTCAACGACAAATTCCAAGAATTTGTTTCTGATCAACGTGTCACTGGTCGTCACGCATGAAGAACAGATATTCTGCGATTCCAAAACATAGATTGGTGCTTTCAAAGGGTTTTTACATTTGCCGCAAAATAAAAAAGGATAAGATTCCCTTTTCAAAGTGCCCAGTTGAACTTCACAAATTGTTTCAGTTTTTCGATTCATCTTTATACCTTTACCACATTAAATAAAGTGAATTAAATGCATTAGTATTAGCATTTAAAAGGGATTTAGTGAGTAATCAGTAGTTTATATCTGGCATTTTTTATTGATCGTTTTAGCACGTTTTAGTTATCATCTTCAATTATGCATTTTTATAAATTACTCTTTTTGTTCTCTTTGTGATTAGATAATATTATATATTGTCCTGCAATTTTGGACTTTGGATATTTGCAATGCAATGTTTTATAGTTTTTTTTTCTACAGGTAATAAATTGAAGGGCGAATTTTTAAATTTCCTTTTTTATCTACGAGATGATAAAGGGTGATCAATTTAGAGGTATCGGATTTAAAAAGAAAATAAAACAACAAAATTTAAATTGACAGGGCAACCTTTACTATTACTGTGTAGAACCATTCATGACATTTACTTTTTAAAGAAAATCCCTTTAAATGTTGGCCGCAATTGATCCGTAATTGGGCCATCCGTAAACACCAATTTTGAATAACTCGCTCGAAGATTTCGGTCGGTATCTCGCGAATAACTTAAGTAATCTTGG
>JASKGO010000917.1:0-42101 GCA_030556065.1 Holobus sp. GC000080
GGGGGCCGTGGGGGGCAGGGGGTGAGTGTTAAGCCATAACGAAATATTCCAAAAGATGTCCCCCTAACAACAAAAATTGACGTGTCTCAGGGATTTTTCTTAAAATGAGTAGTTTTCATTTTATTATGGGTGGATACTTTTCGCTGGGACACCCTGTATACATTTGTTATATTGTTCGATTTCGAATAACCGCACTGATTTTCGTTCTATGTGAGCAACAACGATATCAAAATTTCATTTTTGGATCTTCTACATATTGTTTATGATATTATATTATATTTAAAACTTATTTAGAAATAATATTACTTATAGCTATGTAAGTTATAATAAATACTAATAAAAATCTTCAAACTGTCTTTAATAAAATTACTTTTTGTATTTTCTTTTTAATTTCTCTCTCTTTTGGTTTAGATTAAGGGTAAGTAATTATAAAATTTTAAATTATTTTTTAATCGATTTTTGTTTATTTCTTTTTTAGGTGAAAAAAAAAATTGTTTTTATTTATTTATTCATATTGGTCTAAAGCAGTATTAAATTTTCAAGTTGCAGAAACACTTTTAATTACTTACATTTTCCTTTAAGGGCACTTAAAAACAAAATCACTAATCTGTTTCAAGATTCCGTTGGCTCCAACACAGCAACGGTGTTTTCTGTGAAGGCGCCGGGAATTAAGCAAATTTCCACAAATGATAAACAACCCCAAAATTTATTCAGTTATGTATTTTTTAATGTTTTTTTTTTATATAAAGTATATTACACAATTTATTGTTCGTCCCTACCTAAATAAAAAAATATGTAACAACTAGCTAGTCTACGTTACAATTACTTTACATCGATCAGTCGTAACGTTAAAATGATCCAAGATACTTAGAAACTAAATAACCTTTGCAGAATTTCAAGGTTCAACAATTCCTTTTTAATTTTTATTCAACAATTCAATTTAAAACTAAAAGTTAAAGCGCACGCAAAATACTTTCAGTAAAATCCCGTGCAGACCTCCATTCGTAGCAAATGCAAAGGAAAGAAAAAAACATACTCAACTTAAGAGGATAAATTATTTCTTTGCAATTTATTACTCTCAATTAAACCATCGCACCACTAAAAGGGATGCCTGAGCATATTATGCTCTTTCAAATCTTTGGGAATATTGAATCCTTCGTGGCAAATGCCACAAGTGTACTTAAATGTTGGCGCCTCATTTGTGTCAAACGTTTGTGCGTTATTGTTGGTGGGACCTGCTGCATTGGCGTTGCTATCGTGCTCCTTTTCGTGCACTCTAATATGAATTGCGAAAGCCTGAGGCTTGCCAAAAGTGCGATCGCAATATGGACACTGCAAAGGACCCTCGTTGGGTCTAGGAAATTCTGGATGCATGCGGAACATATGCAACCGGAGAGTGTCTTTCCTCGAAAACATCTTGCTGCACACCGGGCACTCCAAATTGTTCACGTTCTCCGACTTGATGATGACCATTGGTTCAATTGCAGGATGCAACGGTGAATCGGTCCTCTCGAGCGCACCCCCATTATTGAGGCGCTTCTTCCTCTCGTGCACTTTCATGTGCGCGGACAAACCAGTCGCCGAAACGCTCTTTTTGTTGCAAATCGGGCACCGGAACTTGTTGACGTTATAATGGACATTTTGCAAGTGGTTCTGCAGGATCTCATTCGAGGGTGCCACCAGCTTGCACAATTTGCACGAGTACTTCTTCTGTTTCGACAAGTGTTCCCCGTGCTCCTCCTGCATGTGTTTGTGCATGTCCTTGTCGTTCTCGAAGGGAATTTTGCAATGTTTGCAGTACACCTTGTGCTTCTTAGTCTTTTCGACGCGCGGCTGAACATCCTTCTGCACATTATTATTAGACTTAGAGGCTGCTGTCGCCTTTAACGAATGGCTCTTCATGTGCAGCTTATAATTCGATTTCGACGTGAACACCTTAAAGCACTTGTTGCACGTGTAGTAATCGTCGTGGTTCTTTGGCTCCTTCGAATGATTCTTGCGGTATATGGGATTACAGTACAGACCTTTGTGTTTCTTTAAATGATTCACCCAGGCGGCCAATTTGGACAGAATCATTCCGCAAATGTCGCATTTCTTGGGGAACACCAATTTATTGAATTGATGCTCGTCGTCCATGTGGTCCTTCAGAGTCGATTTTTTATCAAATTGCATCGGGCACAGCGAGCACCGCGACAACTTCATAATCGACTTCTTGGGTTCCGGTTCGTAATCCTCTTGGTTATCCGCCAGCACTAAAAGCGGCATTTCGTTGTCGCTCTCGTTGTCGCCGTTGGCGAGCGAATTGTTACTACTTGTTATGTAACTCTGGGTCTTGGGGTCTTTCTTCAAAGACAGCTTCAGGTGCGACATACGATGTGCTTCTAAATTCTTCTTACTAGAGCATTTGCTGCCGCAGTCCAAGCACACGTAAGTATGCACCTCGCTCCGGTGCAACTCCAACTCATCAAGACTTCTAAATGATTCCGGACATTCGTGGCAATTGAAAGCATTCGGTTTGACGTTGTGAATGGTACGAATATGACGTGCCAAGTTAGCTGCATTCGAAAAGGGTTTATCACAAATGTTGCAAATGTGTTTGCTTTGTTGGGCCTCTAATTCATCCTTCTCCTCCGAATAGTTTACCTTAGCGGCGGACGCTCGCAACTTGGGTTTCCCGCTATCCCCATCCGCTGGCTCCAGCTCCGGCGGTTTCTCCGACAAATACGTTATGTAGCTTTTGGCCGCCATACTTTTCGCGGTAGTAACATTGACTTTATGGACATTGGTAAGGTGTTTAACCAAGCAAAAGTAATTTGAGAGTAGAGTATTACAAATGGGACACTTCCCCGGTTTGCTTTTGATAAACTTAATCTTATCGTCTTTAACCTCCATCTCTTTGTGTAAATTGTCCGGCACTTCCAGACCTACCTGAGTGCAATTATAAATCTTGAACGACTTGTGCACTGTTAAAAATGGCGTTTCATCGTGGCCACCAATCTTGTGCTTCTTAAACTGCTCCATGGTTTCGTAACTTTGCAAACAAATGTCACAGTAGTAGTTGGTATAGCAAGACTTCAAGATGTGTTGAAGGAAACCAACCGGTGGATCGAATCGTTGGCCGCACAAACAATCGTTCGCTTCCGAATCTTTTACATGCACTTCTTGTAAGTGAGCTACATAGTCTTCGTAAAATGTAAAAATATACTGGCAAGGCTTACAGATGAAATCTTGATACAATCTGTACTTATTCTTTGGACGTTCTAGAAGATTTATCACCCTTTGGGTGGCCTCGAATTTAGGACGAGTACAGATGTATCTATGTCTACCAGCCTTGGAAGCACAGTCAAAAGTTATCAGACAATTATAGCATTTAAACCTTCCAAAGTGGGCCGATTCCTTGTGGTTTCTCATATGGTTAATAACCGCTTTTGAATTTACATATTTTTGATTATGGCAAAGGCACGTAAGGGAATTATATACCGAAAAGATCAACCTGTACTTTGTTAAGTAGCACTTCTCCGTTTCCGTAAAAGGTTCACTTTGTGTTATTCGTCTAGTTTGCAACTCTAGACCGGCGGCAAAATCTTCTTTATCGGCTTGCAGGTCACACCCATTAGTTGTTACTTCTAAAGTAAAAAAGACACGTCAATGAAAGCTATATGCAATAAACATTTCAACTTACCATCTATTGAAATAGGAACATCTACATTAATTGGTAAATTAGGGGAAAGCGGCGGAGGCATATCTGGTGTAGTTGCAATTGGAATATTTGCACTGCTTGTTGGTTCACGTTTAATTGATCTTATATGCTAAAATCATATGAAAGATATTACATTTGTAACTGATGAAAAACTGTAACTTACATTAATTTCATCTTCCTCATCATGGTCACTATCAATGATAATAACATCTTCAGGTTCTTCCTTTATTTGAAGAGACTAAAGAATAGTATATAGTTAAGTTGTTATTAGTAATAATTATTGATCATGTACCTGATTCATAAGAATCTGATGGCTGGCATCGAACCATCTATTAAGTTGGCTTTGGTTTTCCAAGCATTTTGTCCTATACACACTCCAGTTTTGAATGAGAAGATGACATTGGGTACACAGGAGGGTGGTGAGTTTATCACCCACACTTATCTGAAAACAACATTTCATAGATAGTGTTTGGGATTTAAGAAGATATGGAAGAAATCAAATTGAAGGTTATGATAATCTAGTACATCAGAAAAAAATCTTCCAGAGGTTGAATTCTGTGAATCAATAATGAATACTTTAAAACGTCCATCTTGTCTTCAAATGCCGTGCCATGGCTTGTGACTCACAAGCGCATCAGACATGAAGATTGAAGATTGAGGCTATGCGCATGTTGAACATCGTTGACGACGAAGTATGTACATCAAAAGGTTCACACAAGACCACCACTAGGAACATCAGGACATGCAAGTGAGTTTTAAATGGATCTTACCTGTATACCCAAGAGAGAATAAATGAGGTCTGCGACTGGTTCTCCATAAGTATCCGAGAACAGCTTGGCCAGAGTGTTGGAATTGGTATCTAAACATAGTCTGCAGCAAGATGAATATCTTAAAGTGCTTGCTGGCATTGTGTTGGTCTCTTTTAAAATCGCATTAATTAAAAACAAAGTTTATTGACGTCCTCAATATAATCGTTAAATTGACGCCACAAGTCACAAAGAGCGGGCTTCCTCTTGAAGTTTCCAAGGAATACCTACGCCATCACTGGTGCACTACATCCCCACCACTACACTGCTATGAACTGAGAATGAGAGTAGCCTCATTCGAACCACACAAGTCGGCTTGGGTTTTCTGCGCGAACTCAGCACGTTTCGGTACCTGTTCTCGAGGTTCCCTTTACCAGCTGCCTTCTTCTTCAACCAACGATTGTAATAAAAAGTACCAAGAAGGGGATCTGCCAACTAATGATATATCATACACGTATGTATAACTTCTACACTGGAATTGGCGCCCAAGCAGGCCATATGGTTAGAACGTCAAGGTTCTAACAGTAACTGAACTGTTGAATGCTGACGTTCATATCAACTTGGTTATGCTTACGTGCTGAACATCCTTCCCCCTCCACTTAGTTAAGTAGGGCCCCTTACTTATAACTGAATGGTTCCGAAGGAATCGTCATCTTGTATCAATATCTCCCAATCCTTAATTACACCAAAACCTAATTATTTAAAACCTTTAAGAGCAATGTCTTAAATGAGGCGACTTTCGGGTATTCTACAATTTAATCCCTTCCTTCGATGTATTAGTGATGTAGGATGGGGAAATCAATATAGAGGTACGCAAGGGAGAACAGGTTTTCTCTAAGAACCCTTATCATTTAGGGCATTTTATTATACACGTGATTTGGTATAAAGATACAAATATATAAAACTTAACTTTCTTCGTAATTGGAATGTCTGTACAGGACATAATGCTGAACAATGAAAAATATGTCGAAGGTTACCGAGAACAGCCCAAGGCCAAACTTGGTCGGATCTCCGAATATTGAAACCCAATCATCTGAAAAAAAAACATGAAGTCATTATAACCAGCATTATTTGTCAAGATTTCGAAAATACCATAATTATAGGAGTTGACAATCATTTGCATCATAGATAAGACTCCGCCTGTAAAGTCCAGGAAAATATTCCCTATACTCCATCCAATGGTGCTTTTCCGCTTGTAATTCATATAGGCCTAGAAACATGTCTATGACTTACTAGTGAAATTAGCAATGGATCTAAAGACCTGTGGGACATATTTGATGAGCGTTATAGTCAACTTGACGTAGGAACAAAAGTAGAGAAAATCCAGCCAATGGATAACGCCACAAGCAGATACGATTGCAGAGATGACCAGGAAAAGGGCAAACGCACCTAGAATCGATCTGGCAGTGGTGGACACTCTTTGCTCGGCTCGCTCGTATCTAAAGGTCTGAATTATAGTTATAAGGCAAGCTAGGGCAGCGTGGACCGCAAAAAAGATATCGTTGACTTGGACAGGATTCAACCCCCTGGGATGCCGTTTGGAATACTCGTCCTTAAAAGCCATTGTCAGTCCTTTAACATTTCTATGGATATGGAAATGAAGAGGCGACTTACTTTGATTTCCGGAATAAAGTACAGGCCCAGATTAAATATGCTATAAAGGGTGAACCCGAAAATGTTTAAATAGAGAAAATCAAAATTAAGGCCCACAACACTGAAATCATTCATATTCAGTTGTTTTTGTTTTGAGTGGGTGGTAAGGGATCAGTTACCTTTTCCTTTTGTAATTGTAATAAATCTGCGGGTAAAATGATACGGACCATGCAATGAAATATAACCAACCGATTACCACTGAGAATACATCTAGAGCTCTGCTTTTGTATACTGTTACTCTGAGGAAGACATCCTCTAAGCTGAAATAGCAATTCTATTTGGGAGGCAAATTTAAATCGTTACAAATTTCAAACCTAAAAGTTAGATCACTCGAATTGGCATCGATTTGCGAATGTCCCGCTCCGATAGCTTCTACTTCAATATCGTATTTTTTCTTGGACGTATTTAGTTCAATTAGATCAGGATCTATTTTAACTATATCAGAATGTTGGACCCAGAATTCTAAACTGCCCTTAACATTAACAGATTGTCTACAACGTCTTTAATTAGGATTTGTGTACGTTGGCTAAGTAATGAGTACTTACTCAACGCGTAACTCAACTATTTCATTATCATGAAGTTGCAACGTTAAGTCATGAGGCAGTAAACTTATGGGAGATTTTGCATTAACGTCTAAAACACTTACTATGTAAAACTCTAAGGACTAAAGTTTGGTACTTACAAGTAAGGATGGATATTATGCACACAATATAAGGATAAATTGCCATTATTTATCACTAGAACAATTTGAAATGAAGAGATTAACTTCGGACGCGAGGCGATTGAACAGTACTGTAGTATTAATTAAGTTTAAAAGAATTCAAGAGCACTAGGTCAAAAAGCAACCTAGTGAGTAGAAGACTGGCTTCTTTTAGTGTCAATATTTATGAAATGTTGTCGTCCTTTGGCCACATAAACCAAAGTGTGAAATAATTTTTTACGCTTCGTTAACTTGCATGTCAATGATTATTAGCACTGCATTAGAAAATTGCTACAGTTTGAAGGTAAAGCAAGCGCAAACAGCAAAAAAAAAGTGTTATCAGTACAGTAATGCAAAGATTTAAACAGAAAATAAAATTGCTTGAGCACTTGATATGCGATTTGTATTGAATTTTCAGCGATGCTTAAAAAATTAACGACTTACCAGTGGTTTTTCAAATGTAATACGGGACTTAGAACTACTGAATGTTATAAAATTGTAATCTAAATCCATTTACAACCTTTTTATCGAACATTTTTATGCATATTTTTAGGTTATATAAACAAATTGGAAATATTTTTTTTAGATTTTATCACTTGCAGATTAGGAAAATGCGATTGTAATCAACACGACTGATTCCCCACATCCGGTACTATCATTTAATTTCATTAAATCAGGCCATTTTTCCAAAAAATGCTCATAATTACACTCGTACTACAGACGAAATGCACTCAACAAATGACTCGCACGTTTTAAGTTCCTGAAAAATGCAGTTTTATATTTATATAGGCTTCTTTTTGTTTGTACAGTTCCAATTATGACGCACCGAAATTTTGCATTATTCATTGAGAACTAGAAACAAAGAGGCTAACTAAATACTGCTCAATCAATGTTTGCATATTAATAGCATTATCAATAGTGCACATTAGTTCTGGATTATAATTTGAAACTAAATATTTATTTATATGATTCTTATCGTTCTAATCTCGCACGAGTAATAAAAGATTTGTAAATAAAGAAGTCATAATTCAATATAAACGTTCTTATTCTTAGATCAGCTGATTCTAAGAATATGCACCTTTTGGCTTGCATAGTAAAGTTTAATCAATATTATTTAATTAGTCTATTTAAAAAATAAAGGGAAAATTACTTTTATGACTTTAATAATTAATAATTAGTCACCACTTTCCATTATTTGAGATAAAATTAGCAAAACAAAGCTACAATGCGTCAATTTAAGAATTTTATTGAACACTTTAAAACCATTTAAATGATAACTTACTTATTCAATTTTTAAATGATGATACATCAAATAAACAAACTTTAATAATATGAATCTACATTTAAAGACATAACATTCAAAAATCCTATAAAACACCCGGAAAAACGATTTAAATTTGCACGAAACAAAAACAAGTCCTCCGTCCGCCATATTGTATCCCTTGCAAATTAATGGCGGCTCGAACAACCTAACCCCAAAAGTTTAGCATCCTTGTTATTTTGTTAAATCGGGGAATTTCTGACTAAAAAAGCATGTCTGGAATGCTTTACGGAGGTGACGAAATCGGTGCACTGGTTTTCGACCCAGGACACCATTCATTACGCGTTGGTTACGCGCAAGAAGACACGCCGAAAGCAGAAATACCGGCTGTGGTCGGTGTGGCTCCGGACGTAACGCCAAAAATCGAGCCAGAAGCCAAGGAAGATGCCAGTAATATTGCTCAAACACCCTCCTCATGGAAATACTACATCGACACCACTTATCTGCACGCACCGAAAGCAAGCATGGAGCTGCATTCGTACATGAAAGATGGCATGATTGAAAATTGGGACCTCTTTGAGAAGGTGCTGGACTACTCCTATCAAAAAATCGTCCAAAGCGAATCCGAGTTTCACCCGGTGCTTTTCTCAGAGTCGCCGTGGAATCAGAGGCCAAAACGTGAAAAGTTAATGGAAATTATGTTCGAAAAATACAAAGTTCCTGCATTTTACTTGGTCAAAAATGCAGCTCTGGCTGCTTTTGCCAATGGTAGGGCTACAGCTTTAGTAATTGACAGTGGGGCCACTCATACTTCAGCGGTGCCAGTATTGGATGGATATGTCATTTCAAATGCTGTGGTGAAGTCACCTTTGGGTGGTGATTATTTGATTTTAAGAGCCAGGGAAATGTTGGAAGCTCAGGGTATAGATCTCACCCCTTCTGCAATGATTGCAACAAAAGATGTCATTAGAGATAAGGATAAGCCTAAGTACACTAAGAAAACATTGAATTTCACTCCTAGTAATAGTTGGATGGCTTACATGACCAAAAAGACTGTACAAGATTTCCAGCAAACAGTTTTACAGGTTTTTACATTTACTTTTCTTGTTTTTTGTTTTTATTTTTGCAATATTTTATATTAATAATATAAAACTAAAATTTTATAGGTTGCTGAAGCTCCTTATGATGAAAGAGTGGCAGCTGCCATTCCAGGAGTCCACTATGAGTTTCCCACGGGATATCACCAGGACTTTGGTCCTGAACGCTTTAGATTGGCTGAAGGATTATTTGACCATGCAATGCTGGGTGCTGGATACATAGGTAAAGCAGAAGATATAGATTTCTTTAATGTTGTTTCTATAAATGACTGTTTTTTCCAGCTGCAACCAGTGCAGGAATGTGTGATGTGGATGTCCGGCCTGCTTTGTACAGTTCTGTTGTTCTCACCGGCGGAAACTCATTAGTCCAGGTATAATTTCTTTTAATTAATTAGAACTTCTTGTTTTAAAAAATCCAAAATAAAAGAAGATAGAAAAAAACATTGCCGGGAAATTCAAAATACTTTCAAATAGTATCCGACTAATTCAAATTGCGATTTTTCTGTAGGGATTCAGTGATCGGTTAAGTCGCGACCTTTCATCTCGAACGCCTGGTTCAATGCGCTTGAAAATGATCGCTGCCAATGGAACAGTGGAACGAAGATTCGGCGCTTGGGTTGGCGGCTCTATTTTGGCGTCCATCGGTACATTCCAACAAATGTGGGTGTCGATGCAAGAGTACCAGGAATCCGGTAAAGTCCAAATCGACAGAAAGTGTCCTTAAGGCTCACCACCTTAAGGCAAAGCGAAGCCCTTTTTTAATCAAGTAAAATAGTTTTGTAAGTGTATGGAAATGTATTTATTTTCCAAGAATGAAGTTCTTATAGTGACAAACTTGGTAAAAGTATTTTAGATTATGTACGAATATGATTTGAAGAATAATAAATTTTATATTTCTTTTTGGAATCTAATTTTCGTTTTACGAAATGTATTTCAGTTTATCAAAGAAAAGATAAAGTAATAATGGACTGCAGTTTAAAAATCAAGTTAAGGTAATTTCCGGTTAAACCGGAAGTAAAACTAAATTGATTTTGACGAAAAACAATCCGAAATTGTGTTTTAGTATTTTTTTTTAAATAAAAAATGGTTGATAGAGAAATGAAAGAGATAAGCCACTTTTCCTTGTAACCCAACCCTGTATGTTTCTATTATTTAAAGAAAACGTTTAAAAAAATAAATCCATAAACAAGATATCTATGTGGAAAAAAAATATTTATTGTAATTTTTTGTTTTTTGAAAAGCAAACAATGGAATTTCTTTAATACCTAATTCTACCAACTATCGTTTCATGGGTTACATTTAGTAGGTTAAAAAGATCACATTATACATCCCTTATTAACAAATAAACAAATTATTATTATTATTACGAAGAATTGTTAATGGAGGAAAAACAATATATCTCAAATCTCAATGTTGAGGATATATTTACAAAAAGATCGGCACTTGGAAACTTACTCTTCCAAAACAAACTATTCTGTCACAACAAAACATAATTTCGGTAGATTATACAAATCAATCACTGAGAAAGTGTATACTCGAACGGTACAAAAACAAAAGTTAAAACGAACGATGTTCATACCTACATATTTAGAACAAAGACAGTATAATATAAGTTATTAAAATGCAGTCAGTTTTTTCTTCTTTACTTGTGCCACTGTTACCGGTGGATACAATGAGCACTACACAATGAACAGTGAATCATTTACTTCTTCCCTTTGTTGTTTTTGGTAACTGCACCTTTACCTTTCTGCTGAGTTGAGTTATTTGTCTTAGGTTTTTTACTTTTGGGTTCATCTTCTTCATCATCTTCCTGAAATTCAGAAAAATAAATACATTAGGTACTTCCAGTGGTACTTTTTCAGCAAAAACCTTTTCTTCCGTTATAGTTTCTAACTTGCGTTTGTTATTAACCTAGGAATAAGCCGTCGAAATTACCACACTATAGAATTTAAAAGTAGTAGTACTTACAGTTCCTTCTTCACCTTCCTCTTCTTCAAGCAGTTCCTCCTCCATTTCATCAATCTCATCAAACTCCTCCAGAGGCCCACTCATCAAGTGGTGACCAATGATGTGTACAGGTCCTGACCCTTGTATTAATGAGAAAGTGACTGGAGGATCTGGGAAGGACAAGTCCAACAGCACATGGCTGTTTGGACCACCAGCTTTCAGTGTTGCGATGGGGATTTTGATAGCCTCTTTCCATGTCATTGCTTCCACCTGGACCACATTCAGTTCACCTTCCTTTGCCTCAGGTCCAAGCAAAGCCTGTTTTACAATGAGTTTGTGGCCTCCTTGGAAATCATCAGTAGCTTTGGCTTCAGGATCCCACGATTCACTAGCCTTGGCCCCTTGCAGACTCAGAGCTGGAGAACGACACAAAATTACTGTCAACTTCGCAAAAAAACAATTACAATTAGTTTTCGACTAAAGTAATTCATCCGCAGTGAATAATCACTATGAGAAACAGTACTGTAAATGGCGCGTAAAAAACCGGCTTCTAAATTTGATAACCTTCAATAATACGGACACCATTTATGTCAAGGGAAAAATTTCATTGTACACTCTTAAAACAGCTTAAAAATAATCCGTACTTACCGTAAAAATATTCGTCATTCATTTTTAAGCGAGGATGATTGCGGATTTCACTGGGGAACACACGTGACGAGCCGGCTTCGCAACACCAAAAGGCACAATACCAAGACGCACGAAGAAGACGAACAACGAGAAATGGCGTCAAATGGCGGCTTAACAACGCTATACTTACACAACAATGTTGTCAAGTGTACTCTTGGAATTCAAGTGAAGCGATCGAAGCGCCAATTGCGCAATTTTGAAAATTTCCGCTAAATTTTCGAATTTGCGCATGATTTATCAAGCACATTTAAAAACGCACAACTGATTTGTTCGAGACATTGCTTTGTTTTATCTCAACGTGATCAATTCCGTGAAAATCTCGTAAATCCTTCGGCGTTTAACAACGGCTTTCAGGTAACTGCTGCTCGCCAACAAAAAGTGCTCGCAAGATTTCCGTTTTTTACTTTATTTCTTCATATTAGTGCCGAAGAAAAACTTGCAATGCGTGTTTTGTTGTTTTGTGTCGTCGCTAGTTTCTTGTGCTTGCACGTGATGGTCGCCGCAGAAGTCGGAAAAGTGAAAATTGAAGAAAAAGTGGTCAACGAAGGAGAGGACGAAGACGAAGGCTTCTTCAGCACATTCTGGAAATGGTCCCAATGGGCATTCAGCGATGGTAAAATTGCAATTTTTAGTAAGTTTATAGATATTAACAATTTGGTTATTTATCTGTGTATAGATGATGAGGACGACGAAGAAGAAGGATATATTTTAGATGAAGATTCCGACGAGCCGATATTCGTGACTCCAAAAGTGATGGCCAGTAAGAAAGCCAAAGCAGGCAAGACAGGCAAGGATGCCATTGATACACTTTTCGCTCGTTGGGAAAAACTGGAAAACAATTTCAAATCGCCGCAGAATGTCGACAAAGCCGAGAAGTATTTGGATCAGTTCGAAGTCCTTCTGCAACATACCGACAATGCAATGTACTTTCTTCTGAATGAAGGACTCGAGAAAATCATCTACAAGGGACTCTATTCTTCTGTGGAATCCTTGGCCATCCGCAGTTTGGTGGTGATGGGCAGCATGACATACAACAAGCATCCAGTGCAGATGATGATCCTCGAGTCGGGTATGCTGAAGACGTTGGAGATGATGCTGGAAGAGATCCGCTATGAAAACATTGCTTTGCGCGTAGTCTATGCTCTTGGAACAATTTTGAAAGGTTGCCCAGAAGCCCAGATGAGGTTCTTCAATGGCACCGGGATGAATTCCATTTGGACCGCTTCCAAAGTCTCATCGATGCGTTTGAGGTTTATTTTGTCGTCGTTGTTGGATGACCTCTTGTTCGAATCGGATGAAGCAGAAAGGATCGGCAATGCTATTGAAAAGGAAATGTATGCCGATATTGCTTTAAGACACCGGCTTTTCGCTGACAGCGAGTTCTGCGTTTTGATCAGTCACGTCTTCGAGGACATTGTTGGTTCTGGAATTCGTCAGTTTGCTACCTTGAAACCGCTAATTAGGATTTTGCACAAGCATAGAGATGAATGTTCTTTGATTTTCGACAGGGAAACGCGAAAATGTTTATCGGACCTTCTTGCAGTGGAAGGCTTCGAGGATGATAAGACCTACATTCAAGAAATCATCGATATTATCTATACAGCGAGAAAAACGGATTTATAAAATGTATTTTTCTGTAATGTTATTTGTAATTGTATGTTTTTTTTTTAACGTGGATGAAGAGCATCTTTTTAATGATCTTAATTAAATAAATGGAACTATTTTTTAATCTCTCTCCTATTTACTAATTTTTTCAATCCTTTTATTTTACAGATATTTATTGGTCACTTAATGATACCATTGCGGTCAATCTCCGGAGCCGATTGGGTCCGCAAAGTGTCGCAACTTTTACAATTATCACTACTGGTGCTACAAGAAGTTATTTGACTATTAGGACACGGAGAATTCATGTTAGAATTCGACAACGTCATCAATTCGTACCTAGAACTTATTCCATCCGATTGATTTTCATTGTGCAATGCAATTGTTTGGCCTTTTTTACCAATTTCCATATTGCATTGACTAGATCTATGACTTAACTGTTGATGACATGTTTGTGATGATTGCGATTTCAAAGACAAAATTTTCTCCGAAATCCTCGCACTGTCCTGTTCCGGTGTTTTCGAGCTCTGCTTTGCTGATTTCTTTCTGGAACTTTTTAGGGACCCGCTGTGAATGTACCTTAATTTGTCATTGGTGTGGTTTTTGTCCTGCAAGTATTTAAAACGCTCCAAATCCATTGCCAGACGATCGATTTCAAACTGCAGACACATATTTTCATGCATTAATGCGCCATTTTGCTTAATTACATAAAGATACTTCTTGTTACTAGGAGGAATTGGTTTGTAAAATTGCTCCTTAACTAAATCATTGATCTCCTTTTGGATGCATTCCACTTTTTCCTTGTAGCGTTTCATGGAAATTTCATATTTGTCCCTCATCCTGACCAACTGCTTGCTCAGACTTAATTTTGTGTTCTTCATTCTCAGAAACTTCACGCTCAAGTTGTAATTGGCTTCCAAAGCCTGATTCAAAGTGTTCTTCAACTCTGAAAGTTCCTTCTTGTTACTGTTTTTACTGTTTTCACCTCGGTCCGTTTTGCACTTGCTTTCTGAACAAGTTTCCTTTTGTTGGCCACTTGTCCTGTGCTTAACTGTCCTAAAACTATTGATTTCTTGGCAAAATTGCTCTTTTTCCTTGTAATAATATTGGCGTTCGTCTTCCAATTGTTGTTTCAAATTGGCATTGGATCTCTTTTGCTTCTTCAAGTCGACGGTCAATTGTTCTTTTTCTTTGGCTAGTATGGCTAAATTTCTTTCTTTGCACTCGTTGTCGCTTTGCATTTGAGCGACAGAATTTTGAAGCGACTCGATCTGGTTCTTGAGCAATGTTAATTCACTGTGGAAATTTGATTTTGACGAATCCTGCGCTATTTTGTCGTCCACCGGGAGTGATATCTTGGAACCGCTAGTGCTACTGGTCGATGTCTTTGATAAAACATGCTTCACCAAATTTCTCGGATTCAATTTTGAATTACTTTTTGTACTATTCTTCATCAATCTTTTTCTTTCGGTCCGTTATTTCTTTCTGTTTGACATTACTCTAATAAGTTTTGACGAAATTCCGCTGAAGTTTTTTGTTTGTCACTTTTACTTTTTCCACTTTTTTTTTAACTGTAGTCGGTTTTCATGTTTTCGTTGAATAATATGTAGAAAAACTTTATAAAATAATATTTTTATAAACATAAATTATTTAATTTTAGTTTAATGTTAAAAATAAAATGAAAAATTGTATAAAAAGTTGAAATAAGACAAATATGAATTGTTTTAATTGCGTTAGATAAGCGTTGCCCTCCAGCAACTTTTTGCGCACTTTCAACAATTCAAAATGGCCGTTAATACACAACTTGTTCATTTAGTTGCCTAAATAACGTTAAACGGAAATGAATTTAACCTAGTTCAATAAATTCAAAAACCGCCTTTTTTTAATAAAAAAAACAGCATATGTAGTTTTTCCAAAATAATCTAATCTGCGGTTTACTATAAGTGCAGAATGGTATTTGCACCTTGTCGGCCAGTACGTAAAGTTAATTGAACAGTACATTCCGTATTTATTAAATTTCAATCAACAATGCTGTGTAAAAGAGGTGCTTTGATTGTGTTGGAAGGTGTAGACCGATCTGGCAAAACTACACAATGTGTTCAACTCACAGAATCTCTCAACAAAAAAGGCATTCCTGCCGTATTAATTAGATTCCCAGATAGGACAACCCATACAGGCCAGTTAATTAGTTCCTATTTGAGTAACAAAGACTGCAATCTACATGATAAGGCAATCCACCTGTTGTTTAGTGCTAATCGATGGGAAAATGCTGATAAAATGGAGAAGTTGTTAAAATCAGGCACCACTCTTATAGTTGATCGGTACTCTTATTCAGGAATTGCCTATTCTGCTAGTAAAAAAGGTAATTGTTTTTGTTCTTTTGAATTCTCTCTGTATAAAGTAAAGTCACAAAATGAAATTTTGCAGGTATGGATTTAAATTGGTGTAAAATGCAAGAAATAGGTCTTCCAAAGCCAGATGCTGTGTACTTACTTACATTGGATAATGATAAGGTGCAGAAAAGGCCCGGCTTTGGCGAGGAACGATACGAGAATAATTCTATGCAAAGTAGGGTTCTTCAAATTTTTAAAACGTTGAAGGATCCAACGTGGGAAGAAATAGATGCTGGCTATTCAATTGAGGAAGTGCACAGGGTTTTGCAAAATAAGGCTTTGAAAGTCATTGAATCCTCAGCAGATAAACCATTGGCTCAGTTAACTTTCCAAAATACATTTTATACGTCCTTTAAGCTTTTCAATTTCATTCAGTATATTTTATCTAAATTATTTACATTGCCTTTGAAGTCATAAACTATTTTAAATTTATAATATTTTAAAAATTGGTGTAGGGTATATTTTTTATCATATAAATCTTTTAAACATTTTCAATGTCCTCTTTTCAACTCAGTATTTTCTTTGTTCCTTTTTAGTAATATTTTTTTGTTACATTTCAATATGATATTTATAAATATGAAATCTTAAAATTATTGGTATGCAATAAATAAACAATCACAGTGAATAATTTATAAATCCTTTGCTGTATTTGTAATAAGTGTACTGAAATAAAGATAACAGTAATTTAAAATAGCAAAAATAATCCTTACAATTTGAAGTTTTTATAAAAACAGTTTCTATCTCTTAAAAAAAAATTGAACTTGTGTAGTTGTGGTTGCCTGTATTAAATTTCTAAACGCGTCCTTGCGCAAAGCTTGCTTAGTGCTTAGGATTGGTTTTGCTTCAGCCGCCACTGACCGGCGCCACCGCTTCAGTCGCCTTTCGTCCTTCGTGGGAGTAAGTTGCGCAGCAGTGCGTAACCCGAGCGCGAATAATTACGTGAACTCTTGTGTAGTGTTTTTGTTTTGTCTGAGCTGAGGATTATGTTCACTGCAGTTTATTTTCACTGGTAACATGCACAATTTTCTTAATTACATACTTAAACATTACTTGACAAGCTTTTAAAAAAAATGTTTATTTCTATTTTATTTTTTATTTTTACTTTACTGTACATTATGTATTATGTAAAAATGCAATTATTCACTTAATTGCATCCGAGATCTGAGTCATTTCCACACATTAATTTTTTCCAATTTAAATCGTATATCAACCTTGGCCGTTGAAAATAAACGACAGAAGATAATTATAACCGAAAGCAATATTATTAATGAACCATTAAAAAAAAAAGTAAAAGAAAAAGAAGGAAAAAAAAACACACACAAGTGAGCGTATAAGACGTATGAAAAAAGCCATTAGTGTCGGCCAATAAATCGAAAAACCGTTGAGAGTTGAGCAATTTCCGAAACTGTTGCTCAATCGAAAATGTAGTGGAGCGGTACCTATAAGGGCGTCATACAGAGACCGCCTGTTGGGGAATTAGGGGTGCTAAATTTATTAGCTTGTGTCTAAATAAAGATTATCTTGTTGCGGTTCCAAAGGTATTAATGCACATACATGCATTCACCAACTGACAACTGTATCAGCAGCCCTTATCGCGTTTCACGCTTCTCTCCATCGGAATTATTACCGTTTATACAGCTTTTGGTATAGCGAGGGGTGCGACAAATGTTACACTTTTATGGAAAGTGGAAGAATTACGCAAACTATGCAGTTTATTATTACTTTTTTCTATTTATATAGAAGAAGAATAAAAAAAAAAACGAATGAAGAGCGGTTGTGGACATTTGCATTGTTGCGTTTCTGTTTTGAGAAGAATGTGCTTATGGTAATAAAAGCATGAAGTGTATCATGAGAAAATTGCACCCCTCATAATTGTTTGCAGTATTGAGGGCTTTGTGCATAGTTTGCACTTGCTTTTAATTTTTTTTTCTGAAGTGTTTGTTTTTGGTTTTGTTGCCTGTGTTTTGTTTTATTTTTTATTTGCAATATATTTTTTTTATATAAAAATAAATAAATTGTGATTTTTTTAATAAAAAATAAATTAATAATGATTCAAAAATAAATTACCGAAGGATTTATTTGTTAAATTTCAATTATTTAGCCATGAAAAATCATTTTTATGCTACTTAATTTAAATTGAAATAACCTTATGAAAATAAGAAAAAAAGTTTAAAAAATTTAGATAATGCATTAAAAAAATCCAATTATAAAATTATTTTTGCCTCTGGCTTTTCCTTTCTTTCTTGTTGTTTTGCCTCATAGACAAAACTCCAACACAAAAGCCCTTAGAACCCCTTTAATAGAGAATTTTATATTCATAGCTTAGTCATGCAACATGCAAGCTTTAGAAGAAATGCACTTAATCTAAAAAGTGGTCCAAACCTGTTGGCTCCTGCAGTGCAACCAAAGTCTTTCAAAGAGGTGAAACAAATGAAAATAGACGAGAAAAGGTCCACACAGATTCAATGTATAGCGCTTGCGAAAACCGTTACATCTACACTCGTCGGTGTTAAGTTCGATTAGAGCTGTGTGTGAAGAAATATTAGATGTAAGAATTTAAAGCCACTAAAGATGCAGATTAACTGATTAGATTTCGTCTTTCAATTGCTTATTGTAAATTGTTTTAAAATGATAATAAATAAAATTAAATCTACTTGTTATTCTTTCCTGCTTGGCATTTTATTTTATTGTTTCGAATTTAAATAAGTCTCGTTGTTTTTCTTGAATAAGTAATAATATGACATAATTTTTCCTTCTTCTTTATTTCTTCCAAAAGCAAGGCAATTCTTTTGTGACGGTTTATGTGAGCCAAAAATGGAGAATTTAACAATGTATTTCGTTTTTTATGGTTTACGAAAGATTTGATTATTTATTGGCTTTTGTTTAATTAATTTTTAGTTTTTAACGCGTAATAAATGGTTTTCAAAATAAATTATTGCTATATTTTTTTAATGCTTTTCACTGTTTAAATGTCTTCAATTTATATATTTTTTTGTTATTTTTTAAATTCTAAATTCTGAACAAAATTGCTAGTAAAATAAAATTTTAATGATTAAATAATTATTAAATGTTTCACTTTCTTATAGTAAATTATAGTAAATTGTTTTAAAATGGTAATAAATTACCATTAAATCTACTTATTATTCTTTCTAGCTTGATATTTTATTTTATTGTTTCGAATTTAAATAAGTCTGGTTGTTTTTCAGAAAAAGTAATGACATAATTTTATGTTTTGTTCCATAAGCAGCGCAATAATTTCGTGATGGTTTATGTGAGATAAAAATGGAAAATTAAACAATATATTTCGTTTTTTATGGTTTACGAAAGATTTGATTTTATATTGGCTTTTGTTTAATTAAATTTTATTTTTTTAATGAACAATAAATAGTTTTCAAAATAAATTATTGCTTTTATTTTATTGCATGCTTTTTACAATTTAAATCTTCATAAATGTATATATTTTTTAGTTATTAAAAAAAATTAAATTCAAAAACAAAATTGCAAGAAGATAAATGAAAATTTTAATGAATTAATAATTATTAAATATATATCTAGTAAAAAAATTCAAATATATTGATTTATTTCCAACATTCTTCCTGAAAATCTATTTCTAAAACGAGTAAATTAATTATTGCGTTCAAATGGAACAAAAGAACTGAAACAAAGAATCTTCGCAAATGCCTCAGTAACCATTAAGATGAAAACGAAACCGAGACAAAAGGCATTAAAGCATTAAACGTGCAGTACAATGAAAACATTGTATGGTATATTTATTATGCTGATTACTTGCATTATTATATAATTAATTGCATATCATTTCGTGTTATTATTATAATATTATACAATACCTATAATACTTTAGAGTTTAGAAATACAATAAGTCGATAAATACTTTCGATTGTTTTCGATCAATCACACACAATTTAGTGTCAAACTCTTTATGCGGAGAATCATTATAGGTTTTCACTTTTCAAATTGCATATACTTTCAACATTCGTCTATTATTTATGACCATTTATTGACTTCATCTCGTTGTTGTTCACAATCAATACTTTCTTCAACTTCAATTCTTCGCGACTCCACGGGAGAGCCGGTATTTAACAAATTGGTTTCGGAAAAGATTAGCGCTCGTGATATTGGTTGTCATCCTCGGTCGATTTTCTAATAAATTTCGTGATTTACTTAGGCAGCGAATGTAGGAGGAGTGGTTCATTCGGATTGCGATTTAACCTAAGTTGACCCTTGGCTTCTTCAACCTGAGGCTACGGAATATATACGTACAAAGCAAAAGAACGAACCGACGCGGAATAAATATTATCCAACACACTGGCGCGATGCTTTTCAAGGAGAAGAAGAGCATTTTAACATGCTGTGGCTGCTCTTGGACTTAATGCTAACTTATTGTTATTATGCGAATTGCGATAAAGTGCTCTCTTCTTGCGGCGCTGTCTATGTACCATGTACTTCGACCAGAAAATGCACTCTCTCTAAACTCTTAGATTTCTTTATGCAACACGATCCGAAGTATTTTTTTGCGTATTGAGCAATGGAAAAATGATCCATTGTTTGATTCACGGTCTGATTTTACGAGACGAAATTTAAGGAGCGGCTTTTGCATTCTTTTTTTTGCTTGTTCAGACTTTGTTGTAATTTGGTCAATGCCAATAAAGCAAGGGTTTAGTTAAGAATCTAAGAAAATTAAATGATTAATGAGTTGTTTTTTTATGTACCTGAAATCATATTGCTGACTGATTCTTTTTATGTTTTTTATTTATTATTATTATTATATCATCATCACTAATAACTTTTTTCTTCTAATTTTGAAGCAATAAACTTTTTAATTGCAAAATAAGAAAAAACAAAATGATTAGCTAATAGCTAATATTGATGCGGGTTTTCAGTGTGAGAACTAGGAAGACCGGAGAAGATTTACTGTTTTGCCAAAGACGTGTATGTTACGTCTATACGTCGTCGACGAGAACGTCGGCGAAACTAACGATTTCCTTGCTACCAGTAATTTCTGAACCCTTTTTTTTGGTGCTAAGTGAAAATTATATTCGGTTTCAGCAAATTACTTGCACTTGTATCTGTCCAAGTGTTAACATTATCTGAAGATCTAAGCAATCAACTGGTGTTTCCTACTTGGTAATATACAGTCTCACCCCATCTGTAATTAAAATTTATGGGCTAACTGTAATTACAAATACCTTGAATAGTGCAAATATTTTTATGTTTTTCTATAGTAGACCTTTTTGTATGCCCAATACATAATTCCCAATATGAGATTGAAAGAAAAAAATTAAATTTCTTAAAAAGAAAGAGTGGTAAAAAGGACCGCTATAATAATTTCTTGAATTTGAACTGTAAATGGAAAAAATCTAAATTAGCTTTAAGTGCAACTAGATCAATGCAATTATCTCTTTTTTGTCAGTTGTCGTTGCTCGTTAAATGACTAATGAAAGCGCAGACCAATTCAGATGACAAGAAATAACGGTCTCGCGTGCTTTAATCGGTCACGGATCACGGATGGCTCTCTGCGAGCCATCTAGTTTGGACTCGTCAGTTGTTCAGTTGCCTCTTCAGCAGACGACAAATGTGCTAATGCCAACTGAAAATTATTCGAGCATAGCTTTCTTTTACTTTTCTTAACTACCTAGGTATTTTGTTTTTTTTTTAATTTTTAATTTTAAAATTAAATTAAAATAAATTAAAAATAATCTCAAAATATATTTTTAATAAAAAAATGATTAAAAAAAAAACAAGGCAGTTTTAATGTGGTAACAAACAGACAAACAGTTTAGAGTCCTTTTGTTGTTGTGAGGCAAACGTGGGGCTGATTGACGACTTGCATCCCCTAGTTGCAACAGGCAGATGTTCCTCAGAGTAGATTTTCATTTGATTCCGTTCACTCATTCGTCAAAATCAACGATAAAAGGTGACATCGGATTAACTTGACTTAATTATGAGTGGATTTGTGTTTGATGCTGTGTACCTACAACCATCCATTGATTTATATATCTACAGATTCGGTTTTGTTGGGTTTTCTATAAGGGTGCAAAATTTACAACTAATTCGTCGCGTTTAATTATGCGGATAAATTTTCCATCCATTGTTAATGAGAAATAAATTGGAAATGCTTTCAATGATTGATGAATTTCATACGTTAACCATGTTTCAATTTTAATGATTAATATTTAATTGCAAACCTTTTTAATATTTATTTATTAAAGTTTTTTATTTTATTTTATTTATAAAATTAGATCAGAGAACGAAAGCAGCAGTTTAAATTAATTCATTTAAAAAATGAATAAAAAGTTATTAAATTAGTTATAAAATAAATTGTAATTTTAAATATATAAAAATTACGGTTAAAAAATAATAATTTTTAAATTTTAAAGTGAAAACTAAATTCCTCGTGAAATTTGAATATATGTAGGGTTTTTTTCGCGTGAAAACCATTCAATTTGAAGAAGCAGGACACCAAAATAAGGAAAAATAAGCTGTCCAATCAGATCGCTAGCACATTTGTTCCTTGTGCGCATCAAAATTTAACAAATGTCTTTTATTCGTCGACGAAAATTTGCCCCACTTGAAACTATGTATTAAATTGTCCAATTCGAACATCTGTATTAATTTCGATTTTATTTATTTCGCACGTGCATGTTCCATTTTCCCTAAATCTCGAGCGAATGATAATCCTTTTCTTTTCTATAGAGAAAAGAGCCCAATAAAATCGCAGGTATAAACAGCTGTTATTTGTGCGCGACAAAATTTGAAAAGAAAATAAGCCCCACTTGAAACAATGTTAACTGCTGGCCAATCTGAGTCGGGGCAGATATTTTAATTCCGAGCTAACGATTCGTCTTCGACAATTTTATCTTGCACATGTAGCTCCATTTGCAAAAGTTTGCAGCGAATAATAATTCTTTTCTATTTTTCATAGAAAACGAACCAATAAAATTGGAGATTGTAGGCTAATCTGAATTAGGACTTTATTTTTCGGTTGAACGCACGTTTTTAGTTGTTTATTTCTAACTAATTAAGTGCAGGACAATAATTTATTTTGTCTATTATGTATTCAACGTATTTTAATATATTTTTTTTTAAATTTCTTATGAGAAATTTGATAAAGAAAAGTTATAAATTAAATTTTAACAAATCCATAGTAAAAATCTGCTAAAAAATAAAATTAAAAAGAAATATTTTAAATTTAAAGTGATGAACTAAATTCCTCATGAAATTTCAATAGATTTTGTAAAATTTTTATATACAGTATGTTTGTTACAAAAAAAAAAAAAAACAAATTTAAATACTAAAGTTTCATAAAATAATTTTAAATTACAGGGTGGCTTTTCTTAACGTGTGGGTAACTTTTATAGTTTTAAAGATACGAATTCGGTTAAATGGGTAAAAATGAGCAGAATTTTATTCCCAGCTTATATCTGATAACAAAAATCGGATATGTCTCCCTGTTCCCGAATTATCCAGTAAAAAATACTTTATTTCTATTTAAATTCATATAAATTAGTTTTCTTGGTAGAAATAATTTAAAAAACATTGTTTTTCATTTTTTCAGGATAATTCGGGAACAAGAAACATATCAGATTTTGCTAAAACAATAAATAAATAAATTGGGAGTAAAATTCAGCCTATTTTTTGCTAATATCAATTTTTTTTGCAATTTATGGTAATAAAACTTTCGAATTTTTTTATAAATAATTGATGGCATAAAACAACGTTACAAAAAAGAAGCAGCTGCATTTTTTTTAGATTTACAGAACATTTTATGTGACAAGTCGTAAAACTCGTAAAACTAATCAATGTACTACAACTGCAGTACCTACGAAAAGGGTGACTTCCCGATTTAATATAATCGACGATGCGAATCAACTGCAAATATCAAATCGAGTGACAAGCACACAGAAAATGTCACTCAAATAAAAGTTGTAAAAAAAAACAACTGCAACACTAAGCGCAACTAGGATAAGTAATGATGTGACAATGTGACAATAATGAAAAATACATATAGGGTGGAAGTAACAAGTCACACTATGCACATTTATTATGCAAAAATCTAAAAAAAAACCTAAAAAAAATTAATGAACAATTGCCGATTGCGATTGCATCAGTTAACATAACACATGTGCATCGAATCGATTAATTTTGTTGTAAATCTTATATGCGGCGGAAGACTTAATTAACTGAACGTTGAATGTATATATGTTCAAGTGCTCGTGTAATACACTTACATTTTTGTTAATAGTTAATTACAACCATTTAAATCGGTATAATTAAAGTGCGCAGAGGAGTAGCTTTTACATTCTGCTATTTGCATATTTTATTATTTGCTCTTTGTTTTTTCGTTTTAATTAATTACTAATTATATTAGGAATATTTAAGGCGTCAGGATTAAAAAAAAAAAACAGATTAATTTATACAGGGTGATGACGAAAATTATTTGTCATCTGTTTTATTTTAATTCAAAAGTTAAAATAAAAGATAAACCGGAAGTGGTTCAAAATTGAACTTTACTCATATAATTGTGTATCGTTTTATAGAAATTTCGAAGAGAATAAACTTTATTTACTTCTAAATTTTTATTATTAATAAAGAAATGAAAATACTTCATTGTTATCTTGTATTAGAAAAAAATATAAATAATTTATATTGTTTATGAATAGTAATAAACATTTAAATAAAAGATGCAATCAATATGAAAAATGAAAAATAGAATACTAAATGAAAGAAAAAAATACCGCTACGCTTAACAATAATTGTAACTTGTTATCTCAATAGGCAAGGAAGAAAAAGTGGATATAAAATAAAAGAGCAGTTTTCATAAATAAATTATTATCCTAATCATTGTTATTATTATGAAACAACAAACAACGCACGTTTGCCTATACATTTATCTTTCAGAATATGTACACACTGTGTACCTATATACGTAAATAATAGCTATATTATTAACTTATTTTTCCTACTTAAATATGTCTGCATGCAATTATTGCAGATAAATAATTAACGTAACATTGTAGATGTAGATGAAAATTAGCATGCGCATAAAAATTTCGTAATAATTATTTTGCGCGTGCATATATTGGTACATGTTATATTCCAAATGGTGTTTTTATTATTGTTATGTTGTATATTGTTGCAGATACAACCGTATACCTACAGTATATAAGCGCGGTGGGCTTTAATTAACATTTTCTGCATTAGAGATGTGGGCGTCTGTGCATGTATAGGAAGTAATGAGTGCAATCGTTCCAATTGCCATCGGTCCATCAAAGCAACGAGTCGGGGGCGGCGCAGGAACCAGACCCTCGTCCAGAACAACGTCCAACAACGGACTGTGCGACACGGCTACAGAGACCGAAGATAATTGCGTTGCTGAGATCAAGAAATCTTCATCTTTGGTGAGTCTTCCTTCTTTTCTAATTATTTCACAAGAAGATATTGATTTTTCGTAATTTTTAAAAGTAATTTATATTTAAAAAAATATTGAGATTTATTAGAAGAAAATATAGATTTTGAAGAACCTTAAGGCTTAAGTATCTTTTTGATTATAAATTTTTTTTAATTTCATAACATTTAAATAAAAAATGTGGCCTCGGTATTTTTTTTTTAAACTCTTTTAAATGTTCCTGTAGCTGTGAGGACTTTTTTAATGTTTATATATTTAATAATATTAAAAAAATCTCTACATTTCTGTGATGTATTAAAAACGAATCTCAATTTCCATTCCCAACATTATTGACCAAAAAATGTGACCAACCAAAATAATTTTATTTTTAACGGAACGCCTTGTATTTTATTGCAAACAACAATTCTTCGGTTATTTTTTAATCATTATTAAATTAGAAAATTAGAACAAACAAAAAAGTTCTTTTAGAAATGTGTTTTTTTTTTCAAATCACAATCAGTTGTAAATTCTGTAATTTTAAAATTTCACGAATAATTTTCAAAGATTGTTATTTAAAAATAGTAATTTTATAAATAAACAAGGAAGAAATGTGAAAAACTCCAATATCGCTAATACTTTAATTGAAATAACCCAGTTTGTACGAGTATAACATTTAAACTAACTTAATTTAATAATTATATCGATTATGAGGTAAATAATTCAACCTAGTTGTGGCTAGTTAGTCATGTAAATTAAAAGCTTTCTTATCGTTTATTATTCAAATTTATTATTAAATTGTTAGGAAAATCAGTATTTTTTCCGCTGAATATTCATAAACACCCATGTGAGATAACATTTTCTTATTTATTTAAAATTTATTTGTTTAAATTGAATTTTTAATAATTTATTATGTAATTTTTGAAGTAATTTATTTCAATATTTACTGGTAAAGCCTTTGAAATATTAAAACAAAATCAAAAATAAAATGAATTGCATATATTTGTTTTAATAATATAATATAAATTATAGCAAACGAAATAATTACTTAATTTCCATTTCTTAATATGAAAATTCGCTCATTTCTAATTAAATATAATTATTATCGTAATACTGCAAATAATAAATAGTAATTTTCATATATGAAGTAATAATCAATTACAAAATAAATAAAAAACTATTATGCATTATAATATTTACTTTAACGCCTCGTAAAACTGACTTTTTTTTTTAAACTATTGATATGTTTATCTATAATTGTATTTTAATTATAACTTTACTTTTTAATGAAACAAAAACGATTTAAATGCTTGTAATTAACAAATTTCTCATGCTGAAATAACTTTATTACTTTAATTATAACTGCATACTCCATTACATTCGTATAGGTACCTAAAAAAAGGACAAAACACTTTATGTTTTCTCAATACACGTCCAAGTACAATAAAAAGTGAAACAAAAAGTGATTTCACACTAAAATTACCAGCCTTGGACGATTCTCATTACATATATTTTGCAACCATTTTTTTTTATTTATGCACGCAGCGTAAGACGCAATAGTTTTTATTTCCATTAAGCATTTGAAAATTTCAAATCTTCGAACACTGCTTCTTAATTAATTTTTTAGGTATACTGACAGATAATATTCTTTTAAGGCATTTAACCGATAATTTGATGCGGTTTTTCTTATGCCGGAGAGATAATTGTGGCCTTTTTGTAAGTGCTTTTGGGCGTGGACTAAGCGGTAATAATATTTCTTCAGAGGCTTTGTTTGAAGTCACTCGAATACGAAAAACGTCCGAAACAATTAAGCAACGCCGTGCAAATGTAAAACTTAAAAATGAATTAGTAATGGAAAAAACTAAAAGTAACGAGTTCGTAATAAGAGAAAATTTCCTGGAGAGAAAACGCACGTTTTCACTGTAGGTATATACTATAGTTTATACTGCGAAACAAACAAGAAAACGCTTATAAATTGCTGATGAGTTTTTCTACTTGCTTGCGATTCCAGTTTCTGATGCGTCCAATTAAAAAGCCATCATTTGCTAATATCCAATTAGTGTTCATCCAAAGTTTTTGCAAATTCCTTTGCTCCACGTTTGATTGATAGTTCTTCGTATTTTGCATATTTTGGTTTTTTCAAAGGATAATTACTAATTAGGTTGTTTTTTTTTTCATGTAAGAAAACTGAAACAATGCTGTGTTTATCTATACAGGGTGATTGATTTAAACCATACCCTAACGAGTTTGAAGCTCCCATTAGAGTTATGGATTTGAAAATTTGGTTATAGCCATATCTTAACCGGAAGAATCTTTGTAAAATATTTTCAAGATGGCGGCACTTCCGGTTATACCGGAAGTCGTTACCAACTTCATTATTTTAAATGGCTATTTTTTATTTTATTTTTAAATAGGCCCTAAAATAAAAATAAGTTTGGTACAATTTTTATTTTTTTATCTTAATAACTTTTTGAGATATTAATTTTTTTCTGCGAAAANGATATAAAAATAAAAATTGTACCAAACTTATTTTTATTTTAGGGCCTATTTAAAAGTAAAATAAAAAATATAGGTTGCCATTTAAAATAATGAAGTTGGTAACGACTTCCGGTATAACTGGAAGTGCCACCATCTTAAAAAAATTACCACAAACTCATTCAAAGGATAAAATGCTACACTAAAAATTTCAAAATTTTAACTAAACTGGAAGTCAAAAATATTTTAACGGACGGGTTCCATCAATCACCTTGTATATGGCACATTATCTGTTATCAAAATCAAAAATGAAATTTTATCCATGTTTCTTCCGTTTGCTCCAAATAGTTTTTATAAAAAGCTATGAAAAGATATTCATCTATTTCTTTGATTAATTAAATTCTTTTCCAGTATACTAAAGAAATCTTTTATTTTATTGTAATGCTTAACGATATTAATAAATAAATTAATATTATATTATATTAATAATTAATTAATATTAAATGATATATTTAAGTTTGTATTTTGAAAACAATAAAAATGGTTCCATTACTTTAAAAATTATTTCAACCCATTGTACAAGGTCACCCTGTATGTATGTAAAGGCACTTGAATCAGAAACGAATATTGGTTTCACTTTTAATTTACACTACTTTTACTACTCTCTCTTTCTACGCACATATCCAACGTTTAGAAGTATGTGTGGGTATGTACGGTAGGTTAAGCCTAGAAGCGTTTGAACTTCTGAAACAAAAAACTGTAGTGCCCCGTCCGAGTTTATCCTTTCTGTTTCTAGCTTTCTCGCATTTATAGTACGACTTATCCGACTTATTTGGGTTATCACGCATACAAATATCTTTTAATTACATAATTTATTGTCAATTTTGTTTTCTCATTAGTTAATATTTTTATAGCTTTTCATAATATAAATTTTATGAGGTTTTGTAAAAATTAATAATAATTATTATTTTAGCAATGAGACTGAGTCAAAAACAAATTCTTCTCCAGAAAACCCAGGCTTTACATGAGCCTAAGCTAGTTATACTAGATTTATTGAATGCACTCCTCTAAAATATTTTTAACTTTTAAATAAGTTAAATTAATTTTAAGGTTTTTTTTATGGTTTTTTTTATTTTGTTCATAAATATTAAATACCCTTTGAATTCCTTTGGGGCTATTTTTATACGGTAAAAACATTTTGACCTATTTGTTAAAATTTAAAATTTTTACAGCTTATTTCTATAAGGTGGTAACTTTTAACAAAATAATCCAAATTATTTTTTTGGCTAAATGGGGTGATTAATAATGACTATTAAAATTATTATTATTATAATAATTATTTGCACAAAATATTAATATTTAAAATAAATTCTTAAATTCTAGAATCAACTGATCCTTGACAGCCTAAGGGATGAGGAACTGTTCTATGTACGGACGTTTTTAATAAATAAAAAATTAAATCATTTCATTTACTTTTACATTTTTGCAATTTTTGTATTGAGTAGTTTATTAAATAGAGAGAATTTCGTTAATTTCGACTACCGACTTTTATTTCAATAATTTAAATTTCTTTATTTTATCACTTAAAAAACTATTATGTGATAAATGAAGAAATATTTATTAAATAAATGTATAAAATTTGATTCATTGATCATTTTACATTTTTTTGGTAACCATTACAATAAAAAATATCGTAAAGTAACTAATACCCCGTTAAAAAAACCTTTAAAATGAGGTGTCGCAACACAATACTACGATATATCACCTGAATAAAAAAAAAATAATAATAATACGACCACAGCGACCTCTGTGATATGTGATTGTTATTTTTTTTCAGTTTCATGATCGCCATAGAATCCGTATTTAAATAGTATAAAACGTTTGAACTTCTTAGGTTGCATAGTTTCCAAATAATCAAGGGGTTACCACATTTTGTATAATCGCAGTGCATAAGTAAGGAAGGTAGGGGGCGGCGGCGAGTCCACGTGTCACGTGTGTAGTAGGTTAAGAGCCGAGGCCCAAAAGTGCGTATGGCCGTGGAACGGATAGCGCGATCGCATACGACGCAATGTACAGTGTACAAGTGGAAGCGAGCAGAGCGCAAACATAATAATAATAGTGGCGCGCGGGACCTCTGGAATCGATAAGCCGGCCGCGCGCGGTCTCTGGGTTCAGTTGCCGCTTTCAAGGACAAGGCCAGGGAAGGAATGAGAGAGACCGCGACGCGCGGCAGCGACGGCACTTACACGCCAGCCAGCCAGCCTTCTATACAGACACAGCACATCACATCACATCGGCGACAGCCCAGCCAACGACGAACGTGCGTACTGACTTGGCTCTCTTATCCAACGAGGAGAGATACACTTTCGATGATAGTACATCCAAAAGTAGTATAATTAAGAGACGCAACGCCTCTATTTAAGTAGCTGTGCATGTCTGCCTGCTGCTGCTGCTGTGTGTTCGGAAGAAGAAGAAGAAAAAAAGAATTAAGAAAGGACCGGTGAACGTATAGCGCGTGCATGTGTTGTTTGCATCGGGGAAGACGTCGCGACGCAAGCGCCCACCTTTCAGCACACCCACAACAGCCGGAGTTGTGGAAACGCAGGCACACGTACGGCGGGCGAACGCACAAACACAACGAGACGCTTGTATCGGTAGTGTAGTGAAACTGCATTTCAATTTCACTTTCATTCGCCTCGCGAACGCATCCCGTGACGCGCGCACTCTCCTGCCAGAGACCCAGAGCCAAAGTGTGGAGCAGAGTACTTCAACGCGACCAGTAGTACCATGATCACTCTTACTTTCGGACTACAAAAGAGCTACCGCAGCCTTCGTCCACGAACTTCGAATTGTTGTTATCAGTGGTAGCCGTGTTTTCTTAAGAATAAAAAAAGAAACGAAATATCAAAGAGACAAAAACATTAATCGATGTGCAATTTAAGTTTCGATACTAGGTGCTAAATAAATTAAACAATTTTTGGGAAATCTGCAACGGTGCTTAATTGAGTGACAACACGTGCAAACAATTAGAAATTAATCATTGGATGGATTTAATTTAATTGGAAACATTTAATATTTGGAAAATAAAAATTCCATTTGGATTGTTAAGTCGATGTGTTAATGTTGTGCCAGTAGTACCTACTTGCAATTAATGCAGTTAGTATCTGTCGTAATTTGCCAGCTATCGGGTGAACATTTTGAGCGCAAATAATTGCACTCGATCCGATTCAACTCGCCAACCACGTATACTATGCAATCAGCAATTGTTTACAAAACGGACTTAAAGGAGTTTCGCATTCCAGCCGGTGCTATAGTCTCTTCGTCGACGTCGTCGCCTCCGGGTGCTAAAAGTGTGGAAGCTCCGGCTTCGTTGAGCGCAGCAAGTATGCGACCGCCGCCGCCACCGCCTCCTCCAAAGATTAAGGAAACAAAAGAGCAACCGCACAGAGGTCACGAAGAGCCGTCTAGCTCAATTCCAGATCTGGGTGAGTGCATATCATTGTTGTTGTTGTTTTTGCATAACTGGTGCATACCTATGTCGTCGTCATCGTCGTGTTCGATAACTGTCGCGATGTCGTTATAATCTCTGCTTCTGATTTTCGCATAAATTTTGCACCAATAAACCATTAATGAGTATACATATATTTATACAATGAAAACCTGACCCTGACAATTATTTTTATCAATCATTAGAACATCCCAAAACAAGGCCAAGCGTATATCTAAATCGCCTTTAGTGGGAAAGTGTTTGTTATCTGAAGGCGAATCATATTAGCAAATATCGAATGACTGCAAATTATCATACAATTATTACGAGTGCAACGTACATTCCAATGTGGAAAAGTTTCGGACCTCCAAGAGGGTTACAAAAAAGTATTTATTCATCCGAAATAATTTCACAAAATTACTACTAAATTATCTTGACTTGTTTTCACTAATTGCTAATCACCGCTTTATTTATTTGTCCTATGGTTGTTTATTTAACTCTGGAAATTAATTTACAAAGATATCGCCAACTGTAAGTCGAGGAACTTCCTCCAGATCAAGGTCTCGATCAATGTCATTATTGTTATTTTAAAACGTTTGAAAATTTTTGGCAACGCCAACAGTTGTCCTCGTTATTAATTTCAAAGCAACAAATGAAAAAAAAAACTCTCGTATCGGCTAATTGCGTTAAAACCGAGAGTTTCATTAACTATTTTCACACTGCAAATAATAATCTAAAAAAAAGTTCACTTTCACTGCTCTCTAAAACTATTGTTCTAGTTTCTTGACGCTAGTCTAAAGACAAGCGAATCGGGACCGTTTAGAAAATATAGACTTTCGGTTTCAAAAAATGCATAACGAAATCTGAAATCTAGTAGCAAACTTGAATTAGAAATTTATGGGAAGTGTGTGCAGTCTATAAATGAAAAAAGTAACAATTTGAATAATCCTTGCGAATTGTGAACTTCTCGGAAAAAAGTCGAACGAATTTCCTTGGCGCACGTCCATCATAACTGACCGTGAATTAACATTTAGTTTTTTTTTTTCAGTAATAAGTTCGTTTTGGCCAATATACGTACAACGGCCACACATACTTTTCTATACTATCTATATGTATTTATGTGTGCAAAAAACAGTACGCAAAAATAAGTTATATAACTCAAGGTTCGCACATCGTCCTAATTGGAGGTCGAAAATTTTGTTTTATCAACTTGAAATGTAACCTTAATGCTTTACTTCCTATTTGCTCTAGCTAGCTACAATTCCTTGGCCCAACCTCCAAGCTTGACCTTCTCCTCAAAAAAAAAAGCGCGAATCGGGGCTTTTATAATTACCAAAAGATGCCTTAATTTGCGCTTGCTTGCCGATGATTCTATAGTTGGAGTTGGACCTATTGGAGTTGAGCGCAAGTCACAAAGATAGATATAGAATAAAAAAGTAAGACTGGTGCAACAACCCAACACTAGGTCATTTCCCTCGCTCATTCTCCGTGCTCATAAGCGATAATATGATACTATTACTTACTAAATAAATGCTTAGCAACTGAAAATTACTGCTAGGCTTCGAATGTCTAAAACAAATAACTAGCTCTCGCGTTTCAACATTTGCAAAAATCATTGCGTCTGTTTCTAAAGTTGCATACGTTCAGTTATGTGTAATTCATTTATTTATTTCTTTTTTCCTTATTTTTTTCAATGCATCTAACATACGTAATGCTGTATTAGATTGTGCATTAATTATGGCGAAATATAATAAAATAAAGTTAATCAATTTTGAAGTCAGGGAAACAGATCATAAAGTGAATCATTCACAGTTCACAGGGTTTAAACATTTTTCCTCTTGTAACAAATATTATCCAAATGACAAAAATAGTTACCGAATGTTTCAAATTTTGAGCAGCAGCTGAAAGTATTGCCAGAAGGGATGAATGGGAGTGCAAATAAAAGGAAATGCGCAAGGTGTGTTGTGTAACTCTTGTTGCACACGTGCCCTTTGCTACCCCCGCTAAGAATGCATGTTTGTGCATGCATATGTTACGTATGGCTGATTTGTTGTATCAGACGTAAATGCTGTTGCACGTTTGCTTTTATCAAGCTAAGTAAAAGTTTATTGCTCTCGGTGATACATCCATTCCTATATTTTCATGGAAAAATTTCAATTTCTCCTTTTAAATAACCTATTAATGCTTTTTTTCTGCCCTTTTATTTATTTTTTTGTAAAATTTGGTTGATTTAGAATTCGTTCATTTTTAAAAACCAATTAATTTTGTCATGGTAAACACATTAAATGTATTTTTTTGAAGCACAAATTTGCAGTAGGTCTTGTTTTTTAAACAGTAGCGTTACAAATAAATTTTAGCAATATTGTAGTCATTAAAAAATAAATTATAACTTATTTGAGTAAACTAGACGCATAGTTTTAACTTGAGCTTGAGACTTAATTAGACCGGCACATGTTTTCCAAATCGAAGCTATTTTTAAAAAGTCACCCTTGAAAAAATCATGCAAAGAAATCAATTAGCAATACATTTAGGCCTTGTCGTTTTATTAGTGTTGTGCACAATACACCAATTACAAAAAATAAATTCTGTAACTCTTGTTCTCTCTGTTGGTGGCGTCAGATCAACGACCAATGAGTAGACAAGTTCGTTTTAAAAGTGAAATCAAGGTCGCTATAAAAATACATTTTAGTACAACAGTTATGCTAACAATAGTAAGCTAGAGTAAAGATAGATCTAATGAACGAATGCTTTGTTTGATAGATGAGCAGCAAAAACAAAAGCTCTCCGAAACATAATGATAAAGATTATTTTAAAAGGCGAAAGTTATTTTTCAGTAGATGAAAAGTGGAATTTTGTTAACACTTTTTATATCAACATCAACATTTTAACATTTTGATGATTTATATAAAATTTATATTTTTAAATAATATTTCATCTCTTTTGAAGGTAATTTATTTCCAAATACGACTTATGTGTAATAATTACAATAAAATACTGTCACAACAGCGAGATATTGCTTTTTAATTTTTAATTGAGGTAATTTGAAAAAAAAAAATTGAAAACTTAGCATTGCGTTAATAATTAATTGTTATTATACAAATTGGTATACTGTAAGGATTCATTTAACAATTGTTTCGTATGTTGTTTACATTTTCCAAGTTTAGATTATTTTTGTAAATGTAGATCATTGATTCGGTTTGTTGTCGTTCAAGACCTTGAATCTTACCCGGGCCCAGTTTGAGCCGACTGGGGAACGAACGGAGGAGCTAACGCGAGCCACCCTTGTTGGGCCAAGGTTAACAAACCCAAAGCGACCTTCTCGGTTTGTGCGTGTGCGTGTGTTCGGCGCAGGTTGATGAAACTCTCTCTCGCTCCCCCTCCCCCTAAATCAACGCGAGTACAGGGTCGAAAATGTAGACAGTAGACTCTTTTTTTTCTTTTATCCTGAAATTTTCTTTTAATTTCTTTTACAAATTTTGTTCTTCGCTGCCACTTTTTTGATTTTTTATCCGTTTCTTAATTACTTTTAGGATTTTTTAGAGATTTTCTGATATTAAAATAAAATAAATAGCAAAAACAAAAAGTTTCAATTTCTTTGATTCTATGTTATTGTATTTACAAATCAATGAAATGAATATAGCATCCCCCTGTTTTGGATGCATCGTGCATATGTTACTTACAGCGTGAAGAATGGTTTCTGCAAAATATCTAATTTTTTTTATACTATTTTCTCATTGTCGTAACTGACTTCTTAAATACAACTTAAATTTGAAACAAAAACTAATTAAAAATGCATAGAGCATGAATGATATTGAAGAGGGTTGGTTGCATGATCCTTGCCAAAAATACATCCTGCGTATATATCGATTTTGGCAATGGTTCATTGCGAGGGTGAATTGCGAGTGGTCGTAATTTAGGGGAATTTCCTTGTGCGTGTGCACCCCTTCGCTGCTGCACATAGTGACGCAAAAACCTACATAAAACGCATTCCCCCATAGTCGCCCTCCCCTGTTTTATTAACAGGCACCCTTATCTTTGGAAAGGGGCGCAGTTCCAAAGACACACATATTCGCCGTCCGCGCTTTTCTTATTTTCTTGTCTTCTTTTTATGGCCACTTTTTGATGATACAATAAATGTCTTACAATAATTTTTCGGGCGTGAAACTTCACGAAATTTTTACATTTACTACTTATTTACGATTTGCTGCCTAAATTTTGTTTATTGTAATAACTTTCTGACAATCGTTATTTAGTGTTTAAGAAAGTTTTAAACATTGAAAAAAGTAGAATCGAGTGGAAAAAGTTTGATTCCAATAATTTACCATTTCTTCTCCAATTTCATACTGTGATCCTTTAATTCACATCTGATGGAAATCCTGATATGAATTCTTTACTTCTTTTTATATTCATAGCATTCATGCGCTGATATCTTACAACCCACAAGCGCCAAAAAGTAAAAGAAAAAGTAAAAGGATTTTTTTGTATACGTATGTATTTAGGCTTTCGATTTCCCTTCTCCACTGGTTTTATTTTAATACCTAGATGTATATACTTCATCCCATTGAAAGGCGTTTTTATTTTTACCCCAAGAACATAGAGGAGTAGCTGTAGCGGAGGAGCAGTTAAGGCATGGAAGTGCGAGATGCGCCCCCGTGCACCGCCGGCTCCTCGACGCGCGGTGAAGGACCTTCGTTGACTCATTCGACCTCGCAGCCAGGGTCGGCCAACAAGGATCGACGTAATCGCTCCCCTGTTAGACATCAACTAGCTGCTGAAGCCCCGAAAGGTGTACTAGTGCTATGACTAAAATACCATTCCGTACATGCTAACTATACCCATTCGTGTACGTCTTCTTTCCCTTCTGGTCGCATCTCTTCTTTTGTATATTACGAATGCGTGTAATATTTTACGATGCAACGCAATGGAGATTTCTTTTCTTTTTCCCTGTGCTCTCTCCGTGGTGCACACACCACGGTGTACACTTTCAATCCCCTTTTTTCTCTCTGTATCAACTTGAGGATACGTGCGTACTCTGCATATTGTAGTTGTGCAATAGGTAAAGCAGTGTCTTTCAGGGTTTTCTTTTCATAATTTCATAATTAATCAGAAAACTTTCTTAAACAATTACTTTTCATGAAGCCCAATTAATATGGTTATACAGGGATGATTTTATAAAAATATTTCAAATAATATATTGTTATTGACACACATCATACAGATAAAAAGCACTGCAGTCAGTTTCATTACAAGTACATAACGGTTTGGTAGTCGCAATAGAAAGTGAAGTGGAATAAATAGGTGAACTGTGGTAGCAAAGCTCTACAGCCATAGCTGGCTGATGTTGCCGCCGCCGCCGCCGCCTCCATCTCCGCACTCCGCTACCCTCGCGGCAGCCCCCGATCGAATGGGGTTTAAAGGGAATGCGCCAGACTGCATGGAGTGGGCCTGGGAGCGACGGCCGCCAGGCTAGAAGGGGCTGCAAGCACACAGGGATATTCAAACCGCCCTAAACGGCGGCAGTAGTAGCGGTTCGCTTATGTGTGCAGCACAAGGCACAAGGGTTGGTGTGAGCGTGTGTTCTGTATGTATACAGACGACGGTGACGACAGAGCAGCAGTAGCAGCAGGTCCCTGACCTCGTTTAGCCCCGCCCTGCCTGCATTCCCGCTTGCAGTGCCGCCGCGCTCGGGGGTCGCCGTCTCACCTCACCCCTATCGTGTCTGGCTCTCGACCGCACCAGCACCACTCACTCTCACTCTGTACCAACTACCCCCATTGTTTTACTGCACTACTTGGGCACCTATAATAAATATACTCTCATTTGCCGCAGAGCCACTATTTACTTTCATTTTGCATTGTATTTTAAACAATATCTTTTGTTTTTAATGTTTTTTTGTTTTTGTTTTACTGAAACTTTGATTTAGGATTTTCCCTCTCTTTAAAGGAGTTTTTTTTTATTAATTTAAAAACTTTGATAAATGTATATTTTTTTCATGCTTTACTAATTTAAATTTATAATAAAAAATATAAAAATTTGTTTATCTCCAAGATACGGTCCTTGGAAAATAGCCCTGAATTGATAATTGTTACATTATTAGTGCATTTTTCGGTTGCGTGAGCTTTATGAGTCCTTACTGCAACACAGGAAAGCGGTAAAAAGCGCAAAGATAAAAACTCCGATTAACATAAAATGGTATACTATTTTTCATGGCAATTACGTTAAATTCATAAAAAAAAGAAAAAAAAGATTTCTTGAGCTCGAAGCCTCTAGCCTACTATGGTTTCCATTAAAAAAAACATAAGTTTATTATTAACGTAAGAATTTATAGCAATTATTTTTAATCTGAAGTCAAACCGTTTTCAAGAAATTAGTAATCAATTATCTTACAAAATCGACAATTTTTTCAGGATTTTTCCAGGATAATCCGTGAACCAATGAAAATATTTAATAATTATTATTATAGAAAGAAATATGTTGCAAACAAAATTCTGTAAGTCTTGATCCCAATAACCAAATCTGAATTCATTTTTAATATATTTTTTTCCAAATTTTAATAAGGCTGCAGATTACCAATAATAGTGTAGACACCCTGTATAATAAAAAATGGCCTCGCATGAAAGGAATTTCACTTTTTGACCCAATGAAATTTCGCATTATATTGTCTGGGTTAGGCTATTAAGCAAACTGGATGCGATGGTGCATTCTGGAGCACTAGCTAGTACATTATGTACGTGACGAGCAGACGTAGACATGTACTCAGTACTCTCGAGTCTCGGGGCGAATGTACATAGGGAAAGGTAACGACAACGATTTTTCCTTTATAAAGATTCTCCTCGTAAACTTCGCCGACTGTTTCAAATTTTTGCCTAATATTTACCTACTCTGAAATTTTATTTATTTTAGTCAATGGATAATTAATAATTATCCTAACTAGAAACCAATGTAGATCAATGCTAAATTTTGAAATATTATACTTGTTAATTTAAAAATTTGCAGAAAACTGTTGTTCGAATTGGCTAGCTTAAATTCCCTTTTAATTGAGTAAAAAAAATGTTTAAAATACATTGAATAATGGTAATACAGTAAATTTTGGAAGCCAACAAATTGGTATATTATTTTTTAACTTTAATATTGATAGAAAACAAAAACGTCTTTCTAGCTAACGGAAACATCAATACTAGTCTAATATGAACAATTCCAGGAAAACAAAATTACATTTCGCGAGAAAAACATTTCAAATTGTTGTCGATTTTTAAGTTTGTAAATAACTTATATGCAATATGTATAACGTGCGCCCATAAAGACAAATCAGATGAATAGATTCAGCAGTAGTTAATGTACTAAACCGAAAGGAAGAAAGGAGAGATTCGATGCACTTGGATCTTTGGCTGTGTATTGTGAGTCACAAACGGGGTTACTGTCTCCCATTGATCTTGTCTGGCTGTCTCGTAATCCTTTTTGTTTTTTCTTCGTGCTCAGTGTCCTTTTTTATTCAAGACTACGTGGCCGTACAGTACAATAATATATAACGATAAGAATTAAAATAAAGGCAGTAAAATATCTTATGGTTTCCCTCTGTAAATGTTTTAGCAATCACATTAAGTTTATTAAATCCAATTTAAGACACATTTTAATATTACACAATGAATACCAAATACTAATTTTAGAATGTTTACTTCTAAAAAAAGTTACCCTACTTTTTTTTGTGGAAAACTGAATTTAATGCTATTTTAACGATTTGTTAATCTTGTTACGGGCAAAACCACAATAAAAAGAAAAAGCAAGTTTAAGGGCGAGCATAACATTTGGCTATTAATAAAACAAAACAATTGTGTGGAAATGCTAGACAACTCGTGAAAGTACATTTTGTCTATGTGTGACACTTGTGTGTGTGTGTGTGTGTGTGTTTGTGTGCACCGGCGTCGCGACGGCCGGTGCAGCCGTCTGGATGCCAGCACTAGGGTGTTGTCATGACGACCGGCCCATACTGCACCCGAATGCAATCGATAGAAATGTGTGTATATAGGGGAAGGGCCGTTTTTTCCTCTTTCCTACTACTACTACTACTATGCACCACAACAGTTCGCAGGGACCTCTCTTCCATGCCATTCCATATTTGCTTGAAGAATTCGGCCCTATATCGCAATTTACAATGGGGCTGGTCGGAGCTTCTGGGGAAAGAAAGCTCAATTGCCGCCTCAGAGATTATTTTCTTCTTTCCCTTCCACTGGCGCGATAGAAGGGAAATTTAATGTCGACGCATTATTAATAGTACTATTTCAAAGTCTATCTAGGGAATTTTGTTGTGAATCATCAACGCAAATAGGTTTTTTTTAAACTATTGTAGTTTCAACATTTAATAGGATTTCTTTTTGGTAGTGACTGTCAGCAATTCTTCGTTTTTTCTTTTTCTTTTACAAAACTTTGTGTATGTAACAAAACATTCATTCCATTTTGCATTTTTATTTTTAATTATCTAATTGTTTAATTATTCAGGTGAGATGACACAAAGTTTTTATTATTTTAATTTTCAAATTTTAAATTGTTGGTTTTCCAAATTCCAAGTTTAAATATTAAGATGATGCGTTACTTTATTTTTTGGTTACCCTGTATATTGTTTACTTTCCTTATTTGCTGTTAAAATGATTTCTAATTGTAATATTTATTATACAATTTTTTTAGTTGGTATATGGCAATATTGGCATAGTGAAGGTAACTTTTAACAAAAGCTATTTACAGTAATTGAGCGTAAAGTAGAGCTTTTTACTGAAAGCACTATGGTACCGGACTAAGTTGGTAATGTGGTTTACGATGCAATTTGGACCGTTTAACACCCGAATGATCTAAAATGATATACAATGTGAGAAAGTAATTTAATAACGAAAAATTTCCACCAAATAAGATTGAAAAATTTTCTGTTTGTGAAAGTTCTATTTATTTTCCGTTTTTTTTTTAAACCTTTAAAAGAAAATTGCTAATTTTGACAATTATCAAATTCTTTCCAAGACAAATCAAAAAAATATTTAAAAAAAATTAATGTACTAAATAAACAATTTATTAATCTAAAAAGCTTTCTAATAATACTTTTTTTTTTATTTCAGGTAAGTCGCAAACCAAATTAAACTCTGCGCAGATCCAATTATCCTGACAGTTTCATGTACTATATCTACTCGTATATGAAAAGAAAACTTGGGGTAAGTGGTAAGATACATGTTTGTTTTAAACTGACAACCTCATCAACATTACATTACTCAACGAGCTAATTGAGTACTTATCAAATATCCCTTTCTTCTCTTTTATTTCCTTTCAATTAGCTCTGTTTATTTGTAATTAATTCAATAGTCAGTGTTTACATTTTACAATAACGATGCACACGTGGGCGTTTTTCATTGAGGAAAATCCTTGCACCATTCGCGCTCAGACCGATAGAGAGCTCTGAGTTCGTCTCCGGCAGGATGAGCCATCTGTTGCCAACTCTTTGAACCGAACCGCCGCCTAGGGTAACCACGCATCGCGCGCACAAGTCGATAAAGCGCGCACTTGGCCTTCAAATTTCATGGTAGCGGCAATAGAAGCGCCACGTGAGTTTTGCCAGGACTAAAGCCCCCGATCAGGATCAGGATAACTCCTAATCCTGCAATTTTTTCTTTTTTTTTTGTTGTTGCCATTTTTGGTCTCTTTCTTTCGGTCACGTGTTTTCGAGCAACTTGAAGGCTCTGCGGTATTGGTTGAGTAAAGGTGATTATGATGATCACCAATGAGAAAGTAAAATGCGAGATTTAATAGCAGGCAACTTGCCTACACTTTTCTCTCCATGTATTGTGTGTGATGTGTGTGAGCTCCTCGAGACCTGCTTTGAGTTGGTTGAACTCTCTGGCCTAAAAGTAGGCCGCCGTATTTACAGCATGCGAATCAACTTTTATTACGAGTATAATATTATAATACGCACCTCACTTTTATCTATCTCTATGCCTGTGTGTCTCTAATAAGCACTTAGCGATTTTATTAATAATTGCCTTTTATTCCCAAGCGGCGCTTGCACTAATAATAATAATAATCATAAGTATATTAATAGTGTTAAAGTGCTCAGAAATGATGATGAAAGTGAAAATACTTTTGGTTTTAAGATTGGGTCGGGTTGTTGACCTGCTTGCTGTCTTGTCAGAAAATTTCTCTTTTCCATTTTTTTTTCTTCTTCTTTCATTTGTCCATAACAGCGCTAATTAGTTGTGGCTAACTATTTCATGTTTTATGTGGTTTTTCAAATCATTATGAGAGATGAATATCGTTTGAGCATTTTTTTATTATACAGGGTGATTTCAAACAAAAATTGGGACCATTTTATATTCAAATTTTTACTAAAATAAACATATTTCTATCTAGAATAAATTGAAAATATAGATTTTTTTCAAGCAAATTTTTGGGAAAATTGCATTCACTAGAAAATATTAAGAAAATAAAAAATAATTGAGTTGGCGTTAAAAGTAATTTTGGCTTTATTAAAAAATATAATTTAAATTATTAAATAATAACTTTCCGAATATTGTTTAAAAAATAATTTTTATGTTAAAACTAAACAAAACAAAAAATAACGATTAAGGTAATTGCTAAAACAGAATCTAAATTTGTATTGAGTTTATTCAACTGATTAAAATAAGTCAATTTTTAATTTTTGTAAAAATTGCCGGTAAGTTAGGCGAATTTAAAAGTGAAGTAATTCTTAACTTAAGTGAGATAGAATATTTTTGGGCATTTTTGGAATAAATTTATACTACGAGGTCTGTTCAAAAAATACGCGGACTGAGGTCATAAAACAAAAAGTACTTTATTTGGCAGTTACATATCTGGGTCGCCTTCAAAGTACTCTCCTCCCCAACGCACACACTTATC
>JASKGO010000921.1:0-98193 GCA_030556065.1 Holobus sp. GC000080
CGGCCATCATTGTTTTTAAGCCAATCAGTATTAGTAGTAAATATTCAAAAATTTAAATCAAATCTCAACGTTTAAATGCGTTTCTACATCATTTAAATAAGTAAAAAAAACATGAAAAATTTTAAATTTCTGTAATTAATACTAACAATTTCTATCATTTTAGCGACAAAAATTATATTTTAAAACAAAAACTCTGCCAAACGTACTTAATAAATTAATTCTTATTATATATAATAGTTTTTGATTCTTTTTAAGTATTTAAAAACATTTTTCAAATTAATAATATATAAAAAAAAAAGTTAAAAACAGTTATGTTTTGTCTAAGAAGCCTTCAAAATTGAAAAATTTTACATAAAAAGCAACTCCTAATACTTCTCATAAAACGTCAAACGTTTAAAAATTAAAATTATCATAGAAGAAACATATCAAGTATAAAATTAAAAGAAAACAATACATGAAAACATGAAAATAAATAAATTAAACATTAAATACCAACGGCTATTGCGTCGTTGCCTAAACTCGAATGATTTTTTTCCATAGGCCAACTCTAAAAATACTCATTTAAAACCTCATTTAGCAACAAACAACGATCGAAAACCGCCAAAAACTTTTTTATAAACTACACCATACGTTAATCGTTCTTCCTTTCTCATATCCACACACACACACACACACACACACATAAAAAACACTCCAGAGTAGATCTGATTATAAATTCAGAGCGAAAAAACCTTGATATTTCCATTTGCAAAGCAAAACCAACAACGGAATACACATCAACCTTACAGAAAAAAAAGAACAGTATAAAAAAAGCAGTAAAAATAATAGAATTACTGAAAACACCGAAAAAAAAAACAATTTCCTTAAACAAAAAGCACAACACTTTAAAGGCAAACAAATGCAAAACTTCTTGAAATAATATACAGAACTGGTAATAAAACAAGAAGAAAAAGCATGAACATGAACAAGAACAGATGAACGCAGATGAACAGAAACCGACAAGTGCAAGAAAACTGCACTTTTTTTAAGACTTTTTCTTATGCTTCTGCTTCTCCTTTACTTTACAGCAGACAGAAGCCATTTTTGAACGCAATCAAAGAAGCGCAGAACAAAACACCTTCGAAGACAATAACCAGCAAGCCGAAACAAAAAACGTTCCTTTCCTTTTAAAACTAAAGTATACTACACCTCGCATCATATAAAGAGGAAGAAAACGAAGCCGCCCATCCACAAAATAATTAAGAAGGAAAAACGCAAATGAAAACCGAACAAGAAAAAGAACCAAGGAATATACATATATATAGCATAATAATTCCGGTGTTTTGTTTTTCCCTTATACGTAGTATAGCACGACCCCCTTTTTTATGCCCTTTGTTTTCCTATGCACGCATTCAGATAGAGCCAGAGCAGCAAAATACAACCCCTATTTTGTTTTTAGGACCTTTTTGGACGGAAGGCGTACGTTATTTTTGCGCTTACGTTTTCAGGTCGAGCAGTAGCTCGATGAGTCAGCAGCCATTTTATATTACTCTGTATAGACTCTGGTGAATGCACACACACACACACACACCCAAACACACACCCAAACACGCACCTAAACACACATACAGTGTGCACACACACACAAACAAATGCCAACAACATGGAAACTATCCGAAAGCAAGCAATGTTAGTTCAGTTATAAGGAAACCGTTACTTTTTCTTTTATCTTTAGCTGGCAAAACAAATTCCCATTTGACAATAATGTAATAAACAAAAAACTGACGAGAAAAATTTCAGAAAAACAAGTGAAAAAAATGAAATAACTGAGAAAAAAGCCAGAAGTGAACAGTTCAGCAATCAGCAGCCGAATGAACGGATTCGTTTCCAAACGGCAGCGATCGTTTCGGATCGTCTTTGGGGGGTGTTTGGGGGGCAGAGAGCGGTTCCGGTTTCCACCAACGAAAGGCGAACACAGTAGTAGAGACACAGCCGGAGAAGTGTACGTGAGCCGAAGCCATGGAGGTGGGAGGCGGCAAAACGCTGTACAGATAGAGAGCGATATGTACAGAAGTACGAGAGCGAGCGCGGGTGCGAAAAGGGGCGACGGAGGAGAAACACGCTGGGCGTCTGGGGGAGACGCAAGGGAGGAGCGGCGCGGCGGCAGCAGCAGCAGCAGCAGCAGCCAGCGCAAAAGCGCACATAGCCCCACAGAGGAGCGCAAAGTGTAAGTGCGTGTGTTTGGTACACGTCAGCTCTCTCTCTCTGTGCTCCGGCTCAGGCTCTGGCTGGCGAGGATTTAGTTCATGCGGGTGGGTGATCGATAATGGCTACGTTGCCACGTCTCCAAAATATAACAATTAACTCGTGGAAGTCGCCGCGTGTATAGTAGACCAGCAGCCAACCAATACAATTACATTCGCTGCTGCTGCTGCTTCTGCTGCTGCATACAATAGAAACTTTTATGCATACATAGGAATAAATAACAAAAAAACAGTACATAACAAGAGAGAAATGCAAAAATGCAAAAATGGAAGGGAAAAAATATGGAAAAACAGAATTGTGATTACGTAAATTTTTGCATTGTTTTTCTGGGTTCGCGTTTTGCAAGGAAAAAGCGCGGTATTTCGCGTTTTTACGTGGCGCAACTGCAACTATGTGCAGCAGTATAGCGAGTACAACATTTCGAAGGAGCATTAAAACGTGGCCCCGGCTCGTTTGGCAATAAGGATGGCTTAATGATTGCCATAATTGGCTGCGATTTCGCACGTAGAGAGGTTCATACACCTGACGCAAGCTTGAAGGATACGCAATGCGTGCGTTTCGGGGGGTGGCGGTGGTGGTGGTGGTGGCGGCGGCGGTCGTCGATGGTGGTGCGTTGTGTGTGTGCACGCCAGTGCGAAAGTGCAACGTCGCCCGGAAAAGTCTGGAAAGTCGGGCCCCGGACTTTTCCTAGTTAGTTGCGAGGGGCGGCCTGCAGGGGGGTGGGCGAGAGAAGGGGTGGATGGGACGGCGGCGGGTAGGGGGCACGAGACGAGCGGCCCAGGACGCGATAGATACGGATTTACATTCACGATGCCCTTTTTTCTATCCTCCCTTATATTTTTATTTTAGTTTAGTTTTTTAGTTTTTCCACTTCCCAGCGCTTTCGTTATTTTTGCGTATTTTTCAAATATTAAATTTTATTTTCATGCATTAAAACTATTTTTATTTTTCATGTTATTAAAACCTTTTTTTTTTATTATTATAATAAAAAAGAAAAACTTCTGTTGCATTTATCAAACATCAAAACATATTTTATAATGCCATATTATAAGTATTTCATTTTGTTTAAATAATTCATTCTAAAAGAGGCTTTTTATGACTTAAAAAATTGATTAATAAGCAAATTTGTTAACTGTAATTGATCATTAATGCTGCAAAACAACATTTGGTTATTATTTTGTTTAAAACAGTTGGCAGACTTAATTTTTCACAAAAGAAAAAACAAATTACTACTAGAAATTATAAGTGTTTAGTTTTACAATTATCTAATTGCTTAAATATAAAAAAATATATATATTTATTTTTAAAGCATACAGTTTTGCTACTAAATAATTTTAATTTTTTATTTTTTGCAAAAAAGTAAAAACTAAAATGCAATTTCAATTAACTTTTAAACAAAAATCAATTGAATGAAATTACCGAAAAATTAAAACAAACCCTGGCAAATTAAAAAAAACCAAACATTTCTAAAAAAAATATATATATATATAAAAAACCAACTTTTTGTTGTTTAAAAAAAGTAAATTGGAATCATGCAACTGACTAATATTTGATGAACTATTTTCGCGATCATTAAAAAGTATTTGCATGCAGTTTTTGTGAGCAAAAACAAAGTTTACTTTTAATTAAAAATCCAATCAATTCTAATATTAAACAAAACTTCTTACAAGTAAAAATAAATAAATAAAAATAAACAATTTTCAATTAAAAAGGCAAAAAATTGCAGCAATATAAATAAAACAATTGGAAAACCAAAAGGAAAATAAACAAAATGAATCATTTGCAATTTGCAATGAAAACATTTAAAAAACAAAAATTATTGCAATTTGTAATTATCATTTTTTGTTTTTGTAGTTTTTAATTGGCCATTCGTTCCATTTTAGTTTGTTCATTCTCTCCTTTGACTCACTCCACACATTTATAATGGTCGACAATCAATTGCCATTAATAATAAATAACTGTAGAATGACTGCTTCTGCTTCCTACCCACACTCGCCACTACTAACAGAAAAAGCAATAAGAAACCGACTAAAAAAATTAACGCTTTACTAATGCTTCAAGAAAAATTAATTAAAGAATTAAATTTTAAATTACTTTTTTACCATTTTAAAGCATTTTGTAACTTATACTGTTCATCATCATATTATATTAACAAAATAAGATTAAAAAAATGAAAATAAAAGAAAAGGCAGAAGAAAAAAGAAGAAGTAGAAAGAAAATGCATTATAATGATTACAGTTGGTGTTCTTATCGTATACGAGTATCGTTTTACAGAGTACTTGCTGTTGAACATCATCAGATCAAATTCCTTTTGCTATACTTGCTGGTTTTCTTCTTCTTCTGGTTGCTTGAGCTTGCTTGCTTGCAACAACCAGAGCAACCACAATATTCTATACATAGTCAACTACTTCAAGAGAGAAAAGTTTAAACAACTTACAACAATCGTCTACATTTTGTGCTGTTGTTGTTGCTCGTGCTTGCTTCGATGGATATAAATGGGATAAATTGAGTCCTGTATATATATATAGGACTTGATGATGATAACTATGGCAACGGCAACGACATTGCTCCGACCTAGGACTTTGCACTTGCTTTTAAAGTTTAAACTCACTGCTTATAGATTGCTCTTATAAATAACATTGATACAGGGTACTTTTTCTTAGTTTTAATTATTTATTTTTGGTAATTTTTTGAAATTAATTTTTTTTTTTAATTTTGAACTAAAAATTAACGTCAAAGTAAAAAATTGTATTTTTTAGTTTTAAAGTTATTTTCTTTAAAGATAAAAATAATTAATAAGAAGTTAATTAATTAGTTTTTAAATGGAAAAGTTAATGTTGCTTTAAAATAATAAATTCAGTAGAAGAAAAAAATAACATTTTAATTTTTATAAAAAAAAATCACATGTTTTATAATTATATTAATAAATAAAACAATAAAATTTAAAATTTAAAAAATGAATTTACTAGTAATAAATTAAACTAGTAAATTGAATAAAAATTACTTTTAAACGAGTTTTGTTTAGTTTGGAACTTCTTTAAAACTAATAAAAACATTTGAAACTTTTTAATTGAAAAAGTGAATTGTTTTTAAATTAAATTAAAATAAATTTCAACTAAAAAGTTAATAAAAGTACGAATTTTACAATTAATTAAAATAATAATTCCTTTGCAATTGTTTTATAATTTGAAATTATTACTTTGAAATTTCTTCAAAGCTTTGAAAGTTATTTGAAACCTATATTGTCAAAAAAATGTTTGTTAAATCAGAAAATAATTTAAATTTCAATTAAAAATATTGAAATTGTAAAGATTAATAAATGAATTTTAATTTTTTTTTTTAATTACAACAAAAAAATATTTAGATTTGTTCTAAAAATTAATATTATAACTTTAAAATGAATTTAAAACTCTAAGAAAGTTTTTAAAATTTTATATAAATAAATGAATTCTTTATAAATTTAAACATTATTGAAACTTCAACTAAATAAATTAATAGAAAATTAGAACAATAAATAATTAAATGAAATTATTAATTACAAATTATCATTAATAAACGAAAGTTATTTCTTTGGATTTGCTTTTAAAATTTTAAACTGTAGGTATTTGCTTTTTAATAGTTTTTAAATGAAAATAATTTAAATTACAACTAAAAAACATAAAAATTTCAACTTTTTTTTATAAATAATAAACATAATAAATTATTCTGAAAACTAAAATCATAATATAACTTTAGAATTTAATAAAAAAATAAATAAAGAAAAGGAATATTAAAAAAGTTTGACTTTATATAAAAAAATGAATTGCTATTAAATTAAAACAATTGAAATTTCAGCATTAAAAAAAAATTGAAAATTAGAACATTAAATAACTAATTAAAATAATAAACAACTTGAAAGTATTCTAAAAACGAAAATTATCACTTGGGAACTTCTTAAAAACATAAAACTATTAAATGACTTGTTAAAAACAAAATTTACAATTTCAATTTCAAATCGAAACCAATCAAGTTTTAATTTAATAAAAATAAAGTTATTTAAAAAAACTAAAACAAAACAAAAACTTTAATTAGCAATTACATTAATTTTAAATCCAGAAAATATAACGTGTTTAATTAAAACATTTAAAACAAAAAGAAAAACTATTTAAAATTCTGTAAATGAAATTTAAAAAAGTTTGAAAAGTGACCCATTACATTAATAATAAATTAATAAATATTAAAAATCAACTACCAAATGTAAAATTAAATATTTTAATTAACATATCCATATAAAGCACATAAGTAAAGTATTTATTTATAAGTTTATATATAAAAAAAAAAAACTCCACATAAACTGAGTTGTGAAAGATTGCTATATACTATAAGTATATACAGACATCATCGTCACAAGTGAAAAACTATTGACTTTTCCATTATCTAATCGCTAATTGTAATTCATAATTGCGCAAAACTCAATTTATCTGTCACTGTATACTATGTACTCTATGTACTCGTACCATAAAAAAGTGTTCCCTGCCGCCTTCAAATCCAAATCCAATTGAAATAAATTTAATTCAAATTGATCTCTGTATTTTTAGATATATAACTTTCGCCAACAAAAGATTATTCGTATATCTACTAAATAAATGTTACTTTTCTCTAAGCATTTTTTATTTAATTTAAAAGTGCTTTTCAAATTGTTAGCTATTTTTAATATTGCTTTGTACCTAATAGTAAACAGTGATTTATTTAATTTAACATATAATATGCAAGTGCATGATTTGTTCGGATATAGTATATAAAGTACCTGTCCTGTCATATAATAGTTAATAAAGAAGTTGCGAAGTGCTGCTTGCTCTGTGCTTTAAGAGTATGTAATGCAATTGTATATTAAAGTATTAAACGACCCAAGGTGACGTTTTAATTGGACTCTTATTATTCTTGTAGAAATCTAATGTGTTTATTATTACATTGATTTTATTGTGCATTTAAAAATTTTTATTTTTAGAATGATGCGTGGGTCGTCTGCGTTCATTTGTGTTTTTATTTCTATTCTTTTTTTATTTGTCTCTTATGTTGGTATTTCTATTTACCGTTGAATTATAAATACACAGTGAGATTTGTTTTCTTCTTTCGTTTTATAAATTTATATAATTTATAAAAGAGAAACTACTTTTTTGAAATTAAATTAATTAAAAATATGTGACATATCAAATGAATAAATAAATTTTGATTTTTCATTACAAACAAAAAAATTCAATCAAATTAAATTAAATTAAATATAACAAAAGAAAAAGCATTTAATTTTCCAAAAATTAAAAACAAAAATGTGATAAATATACACAGAAAGCAAATTATTTTAACAACGTTTTAATCAATGAAAAATTGATAAATAAAACAACTTTAATAATAATGTTTGATTCATCGAAACTTGGTCTTTAAAATATTTTAAAATTCAAGATAAATCTTACTAATTTTTCAATTAAAACAGAAAATTGTCGAAGGAAAAAAAATCTTAAAAACTTTACGATTAAACCAACAAAAAAAGTCATAAAAAAAAAAGAAAATACCTCAAACAGTTTTCAAAAATGCAAAGAAATAAATTATAGATTAAAAAATAAATAAAAATAAAAATTGCATCGAAAGCAGTTTAATTTCAAGGGCTATTTAAAAAACAAAATAAAAGGCTTTTAATTTTTTTTTAAGTTTTAACGATTTTTTTCGATAACCTAAATTGACTCTAAAAATAATTAAATACTTTGAATACTCAATTGAAAATAAAAAAAGTTAAGTGACTAATAAATATAATTGAAAATCATTTGGAGTTTAAAATATTTAAGAAAATAGCTTCAATTACTTCCTAAATTAAAACTATAACATTTAGTAATTCAATAAAACTGTTCCTTGAAATATTTTTAGCTTCAAAATTAGTTAAAAATTATATTTTATTTTCTATTTAAAATTTTTATACTTCAGTTTTGTTAATTTAAAGATTTCGTTACTTTTCAATAATTCAATTTCCTTAGTATTTATAAAACTTTAAATTAACTCAGCTGAAAGAGAAAATGCTAAATGGTAAATAACTAAATAAAATTGTAAATTAAAACTTATTCAGAAGTTGAAAATATTTAATTTAAATTAAGGAAAAATGATCTAATATCAAAAAAAAACCAATGCAATCAATAAAAGTTTACAAAATAATTTCTCTAAAAGGAAATAAAATCAAGAATTATTTTAAAAATTAAAAAATATTTAAAAAAGGTAAAAAATCAATTGAAAAAAAATAAATAGCAAAATTATAGTAAAAATAATAAATAAATCGTAATAATATAACTAATAATTAAAAAAGAAAAACAAAGCAGTAAATATCTATAGTATAACAAGAAAAAATTATTTAACAAGCCACCCACGCAAAATTCCATAAACTTATTTGCCAAATTAAACTTCAATTAAATAAAATAATTAAACTGAAAATAAAACCACCACAAAATATACCAAATAACAATAAAAACACCGTTTAAAACATTCAAAAAAGAGAAAAACAGAAACAGAACGACTTTACCTTTAACAAATTTTGACAATAAACAAATAAACTGTAAAAAAGCTTTCTCTCTTGCCTCTTTTCTACACTCTTTTAACTAATTCTTCTTCGGCGCAAATGTAACCTACAAACTTAAAATAATCTCCAAGCATTTGTAACACTAAACAAATACGAAGTATAGTAAAGAAGAAATAGAAGAAGAAGAAGAAAAAAAGTAGTCTTTTCGAAGTCAGCAAAACAACAGAACAACAGCATTAATAATAATAATAATAATAACAACAATAATAATAATGGTGGCTAGAACTCTCTATTTGTATATAAGGTATACCATACATATAAATGCATATGGTATATAATACATAAATGTATGTATATGAATCACATTACGAATGTATGTGTGCGGAAGATGTATGCAAAAGGTGAACGCACTTTATAAAACAAAAACCAAGTCTATACGTTTCTAACACAAACAAAAAACAAATGCAAATACAAATACATTCGCATTTAAATTATATTCCGTACTGTATATCAAACTATAACTACATGTTACATTAATCTTATTATTATTGTTGTTGTTGTTTAAAATTAAAATTGAACAATTATTAGAAAGAAAAAGAAATTCGCACGTGCCAAAACTGTAATTTTTTTCTTTTTTTTCTTCTTCAATTTTTTTGTTTTCTTTCATTTCTTCTTCATTTTTTTTTTTTCTTTCTTTTATAATATGGTTCACCTGTTTCGCATTAAACTCATTACTTACTTTTTCGGTTACTTTTTATGATGTTAATTAAAAATTCCTATGCATATTGGATAATTCAGCTTCATCTGCTTTTCCATTTATTTTAGTTTTTTTCATTTTCTTCATTTTTAATTTGATTATTGTTTTTGTTGTAAAAAATTCTAAACTTTTATTAACTTGATTTTTGCAATTAATACTTTTTTTAATTTTTTTTTTTTTTACATTAATTAAACTATTTTGTTCATGTACAATATTAAATGTGCAATAAGGATTAGAAACGTATGATAATAAAAGATGAATTAGTGCATATAATAAAGAATGCAAATTTTTCAGTTTTCCTATGCAAAAAAAAATGAAGCAATGTAAAGAAAATCATAAGTTTTCGATTTAAATTACTTCATTCTACTTCTTTTTTTAATATTATTATTATAATTAATTTATTATAATTAATTAATGAATGTGTTGCGCAATTGCAAAAATAGTTTGCTTTTTAATGTATTTCTATTTGCAATTTGTGTAATTGGAGATAATAATTAATGACATAATTTTACTGGTTTTTCCAAATGTGTAATGGAAATGATGAACGATGGAAAAATGCAATTATTTATTTTTCTTATATTTTTATGGAAGAAAAAACAAGCAATTTTATTTTAATTTTAATTTTATGAGGCTTTTCGTATTTTTGTTTTTTTTTTCAATTTTAATTTTTATTTTTCCTCTTTTCGAAAATATTTAATTTTTCTTTTTCTTTTTAAATAAATTTCAATTTTTCTTCCTTTTGTCAATATATTTATTAATTTAATTGCTAAGTGAATTTAAGATCATTAATTTAATTATTTTTTCATTAAAGTTACATTTTAGTGGAAAAAATAAATACAAAAATCGTTTTTATCAATGAAATTAATTTGTTTTAAGGCCATTTGGCTGAAGATATATTTCTTAAATGACATTTAAAAGATTTTTTGACTTTTGCTAAGAAACATTAAAGAAAATTAATTTTAAATAATAATTTTGTTGGAAAATTAAAAATACTGAAGGAAAATGAATAATTTTTAAATTAATTACTTTTTAACTTTTAAAATGATTTATTTTAATTTTTTTTTTTTTAGTTCTTTTTTATATAATATATAGGCATTAATTGATATTTGAATTCTTTTTATGAAAAAAAAAAATTAAATTAAATTAAATTGCAAACGCAAACCTCATCTTTAAATTAATTTATTAACAAAATTTCTTTCGTTGACAATTTTATTATTATTTTATTTTATTTATTAACAAAATCTCTTTGGTTAATAAAATAAATAATACAATTTAAAAAAAAACATTAATTTTTGAGTTTTGAAAAATAAAATCGTAAGACACAATCCCATTTTCTTCTTTCAACTACTTTTTAAATTTTAAAATATAAAATCTAAACTAAAAATTCGTATTTTCTCTTTTTGGTAGCAAATTTAATAAAGCAAAAGCATTATTTTCAAGGAAATTTAAAAATAGAAAAAAACATATTTTGTAAGCAAAAGAAAAAAGAATGGGAAAAGAAAACCCCTACAGCAGAAAACCAATTCGCAATTCAACTTTTCCCTTCAACAGCCCAGCCTAATAAATAAACCACAGCATTTCCATTTTCCATGAATCCCAAACGAAGGCTCAACTCAACTAACCTCTCTAAACTGTGAGCTAAACTAAACAGATTAAATCGGTACCTGGAATGAACAAGTATAACAACCACCTACCGAAATCAAAAATGGAGAAAACTGAACGAGAGAGAGAGAGAGAGAGCCCAAAGTGATTGTAAACTAATAAAACTGATTCCAAGGATACGCATCAGGCAATGAAACAATAAATTAATAAATATACGACCGGCCCTGGCATAGACATCCGAACAGAAGAATCGAAAAGGGGACAAGGGTTGCTTACTTGCTTGCTTTGCTGCTCGAGCTGCTAAGCCCAAAAAGAGTGGTGTGCAGAGCCATAAAGCAAGCAGGCAAGCAGCAAAGAGCCACGCAATATAAAAGGGCCCCTTCGATTCGTCACTGGTGACCGGGTGCAAAATAGGGGACCCCTCTTACACAACACACGAACACACTAAATGTATAAAATGTGTTTTATTAAAGGCTACTAAATAACTGCCACTTTTGTTTCATTGTCTTTCTTGTCTAGATATTTATTTATTTGTTATTTGTAACAAATAAAATTTTGTTCATTTGAAAGTTTTTGTTTTGTTTTGTTTTTTATAATTTAAAAATAAATCAAATTGTTTTTTGATGCAAAAATGAATTAAACTTTAAATAAATTAAAAAAGTGGATTCTTTACCCAGAAAACTATAAAATCCACCCTTACGGATTAAAAATTTCCGATTTTTTTTAAATAATTAAAAAAAAAATCAAATAAATTAACAGTAACAAAGCAAATAGATTTTAAATAAATAAATAAAGTAAATAACGGATAAGAGAAACCATTTAAAGATTTTCTTAAAGAAAATCAAACTGTTAAACTGACCAACAAAATGAAGAAACAAGAATAAGGAATAAATGGCAGCCATTCTGAGAATAAAACTTTCAAAAGCAACAAAATGGAACTGGAAAAGCAGTTATTTTGTGACTAATCGTTGCATCGTTTATTATAATAATTATGTTATGAGAAATGCAACTAAAAACCTTACAAATGCATAATTTACAATTAGTTTTCTAATAATTTACAAAAAAAAAAAAAAATAGAAGATTCTTTTTTTAAATTTGATTCCTTGTTTTCTTAAATATTACTTCTACTTAATTTTATTTTTTAATTTACTGTTTCAAAATTTGCAAATAAAATAAAATTAAAATAAAATTTTAAACTTAAAAAAGTTTTTAATTATTGTAAAATTATTAAATTATAGCAATTTTTAAACCAGCAAAACTGCTTTTTATATCAGAAAAAATGAAATATTTTGAAAAATTAAAATCTGGCTTTTTCCCTTGAAAAAAACGACTTTAACGAATGATTTTCAGCAAAATAAATTAACAAATTAAAACAGTTGAAATAACTGAGTAATTAAGCAATTTAAACCTTTTTGTGCAACCCTTATATTACTTTTTGAACATATTTCATTACTGGAATTCATAAATAAACTAAAAAACACTAAAAAATAATAAAATTCAATGCTGAAAACCATTAAAAGTTACTAAAAAACAATTCCTTCTTCTTTAAAATGATGAAAAACTAAGTCACTGTATAGGAAACAGCTCGTAACAGAACAGGAGCAACAAACAACAACAGCAGCAGCAGCAGCAGTATTGGGAGAGAGAGAAAAAAAAAATTACGCTACGCACTGTATAAATTACATAAAATTAAACATAAATAGAGGGAGACGAACGCGGCAAGTTCAGCCAGCAGCAACTCTCTCTCACTCTCCGAACTCGGTGTGCTGTACGTACTACGTACACCGACCGACCGATATTTCTACTGGCCGTCCTGAAAACGTTCGCACCGACGACCCGCTGTGCTCTCATCAACCAGCCAATTCTTCTCTTCGATAGCAACGCACACACAACAAACACAACAGACACACATACACCCAGCCAGATAGACGCACAGGCAATCTTAGTGTGTAACACCAAGCGATACTTTAGAAAGAAGGCAATCTTATCGAAACAATTCCGCCGAAACAATGGGCGCAATTTGCAGATTTTCCAAATTGCGCCAACTATTTGCTGCTGTACCTGTGCCTAGGGAAACTACTGTCGCATACGAAATAAAAGTGGAAAAAAAGTTGGTGCGTTGGTGAAAACAGAAACGCAGCAGCAGCAGCAACGGCAGCGCAACAAGACGCACACACTAATGCAGTGGTACTGGCCGTCCTGAAAACGTGCGCGCCCGTGCATACTGTACGGCCTGCCTCTGCGTGAGTATTATATTCTATTCGAACGATTTCGCCTCGGCCAGACTAGCGGAGCCTTAGCAGAGCGGCGGCAAATAGGGCCCCGAATGCGAACAGGTCGCGGACGGGTCCGGCCCAATTGAATAATGTACCTGAATAATATGCTCTACGCGAATCTAATGGCACTGTTGTTTATTCGGCAAACACTGTTACCAAGGCTACAGAGAGCAAGAGAGACCCGTTTGCCGTGTGTGTGTGTGTGTGTGTGTGTGTGTGCATGTATTAATCAAGGCGGCGTTGCAAGAAGTAACAACACACACAGCCACCTCATATAACATACAAGAAATGTAATGTAGGAACAGCAAAGAAATACTGAAAAGAAAAAAGGAAGAGCAGAGAGTGGATGAAAGTTTCAGGTGGTACTCACCGTTTGAAATGCTCTCGTATGCGCTCTTCTCGAATATTATCGGGTAAATTTCCGACCCAAAGGTGCCTAGTCTCTCTGACCATTGTGCCCTTGACACCTCATTGGATATTGTGTTGTTTTGCGCCGGCACACTAAAAACACAGCCGTTTCAACTTCATCGCGATCAGCAGCATCGTCGCCCCGTGCTCACACAACAATCAACGTCGCCGTCGTCGTGGTCGTCGCGTCGTCGTAATCGGCAACAAACACGGCAGCACGCACACACGTAAACGGCAGCGGTCGTGGGCAGCACGGACACTAATCCACAATTCGGCGGCGTCTTCTCTGGTCGTCGCACAACCACCACGACGCACCATTACACCACCATTGCACCGCAGCACAACAACACACACACGCAATTTCAAACGCAAACACCATCCACGGCCTTCTTCTTCTTCTTCTTATTCTTCTACTGCTGCTGCTGCTGCTGCTGCTTCAGATGCTGCTTCTGCTTCTTGTGTAGTCCTCTTGTTTCGGTGTTTTCCCCAAATGGCGGACACACTAACCGCACGCTAAACGTACACTGTACACTGCACAACTCACTACGCACTATTAGGATTTTTACGTCGTCGTTTTTGCTTAATTGTTTCACACTGCTTTTTTAGACTGTGCTGCACGTACGCATTACGTGGACGTGCATCGTTTCACTGTACAGCACATACTGAACTGCGCGCCCGACCGAACGCTCTTCACTGCGCCGATCGGCCGTTTTCGCCGCCGCCGCCGAAACGTGTCGCATCGTCTCCGGGCAACGCGTCCGATAAAGACAGCGACAGCGGTCACGTCGTGGCTAGAGGCCAACGGTTTCGTATACACGCCACGCCACACGGCCTACCATCTTTCCTTTATAGTTTTCTCCTTATCTAGTGGTTGAACCGTGCGCCGGGCGTACTATGCGACCTGAAAATATCGCCCGCCCGCAACCCGTCCAGCGGAATTATTACATTTCGGGGCCCTATTCTCAATTCAATCGAACATGCAGCATGCATTGCTCTGCTTCGTTCGCGAACAGCAGACGCACTTCCTGCTGCTATTGCTGTTGCTGATGTTTCTGCTGTCGGGATGCACGTGAGCCATTGTTGCGTGCAAGCGATGCGTAACGTCGCTCTCTTGTTTCCAACGCGGCCCTCGTTTTATTTTTTCCGCCAACGTGGTCGCTTTTTTTGTTGTTGTTGCTACTACTACTACCTTTATGTATATTCCTACGCAAACAAAAAGCAAATCGGTTTTTGTTTTTAACACGTATTCCGATAGGTAGTACTGCGAACTGCTACAAGTCTCCTGCTAAAATGCATCTGCGTTTAATCTCTGAACCACTCTTGGATAATTGACGCTTGCGTGGACGTCGGCTTTCTAAAGTACAGGAAGAAAACAGGACGCGCCCACTGGATAGCGATCAATAAAATCCAGACTTATTTTCGGGAAATATCCGAATGTCAAATACCTCTAAAGACATCTGCTGGAGTTATCTTGAAGTTTTTACGGTTACCGATCATTGCAGAGAACTATTGAAAATTTTACTCGATGCGACATCTGCAATGCATCAATTGAAGGTATAAAAATAATTTTTGGAAAAATAATTAATAAATTAACTAAAATGCGAATATTTAAGCAAGTGCGATTATTTTCCAATAAAAGCTTACATTGTTTATTAGTTTATTAACCATAAAACCCAATTGTATCAAAATTACCTAGTTTTAAACAGTTTCAAAATGATTTAAAACAGTTTTTTAAGATCTAATCCAGTTGGAAACCATATTTCCAACTTCTGTGGAGCTTTTAAGAACAAAAGCATGAGCATAAGCACAGCTAACTTCGCCTCTGATGGTCGGAAACTTGCTTTTGAGTTCATCAAAACTACCAGCAACATTCCAGCCGTCGTATTGGCCGTAAAAAACATGAATTTTGTGCAAATTATCCCTAATAGCCTCATCGTTTCGTTCTTTTAAGCAGCGCATTTCGTCCGTAGCCATGAAAAATATATTATTGAGTACTCTAGGATGCACCAAAGAGCAAATAGTATCTAAATGCATCGAATCAACGCGACCGAAACTCATGTAGACCAAATGCACGAGCAGTTTTTGCAAAAACAAAGGGAACAAAGTGAAAATAAACGACAGGAAAACAATAAGGGGCACTATAGGACGCACGAAAGTTGTATAGAACTTTCCGTTGGGACTATTTCCAATGTGGTCCAACGTTGGGAACATCAAATAACAGGAACCAATCTGCTGATTGATCTCTGGTCTCTTCAGTAGCTCTGTTATAATGTAGGCTCCAAGCGAATGACCAATCAGATGCACTTTAACATCTTTTGGAATGTATTTTGCAAAAAAATCTACCTAAAAATACAAAAGCAACTTAAAAAACCATCAGAAAAGACAGAAAAACTTACCTTGTGTTGAATTTGTCCTTGCATATTGTACAGCTGTTGATTTTTGCTTTGCGATGGCAGTTTCTGCAAACTACCAACTGGAGGCTGTTCATGGCCAGCATGACCAATGCACCAAACAGGCAATTGAGTCTGATTGTGAAGGGTTTCAATGAACTTTGAGTAAAATGCAGTGATGCCTGGATTTCCAGTGATCAAAACAATGATTTCTTTCACTTGCAAATCGTCGAAAGATTCTTCGATCCATTTGCCATAAGTGACGATTCGCGACGGTACGTTATTTAAAGTTACAAAGGCGCTATGCATTTTACTAATGCTTTAGTTCTTGTTGCGAACGGGGCTAATGGGGTTATGTTTCAGATTAAACGAAATTTTCAATGCAATCTTATCAATTTGCAATTGGATTTTATGGTATTTTGCGCTTACTTATTTATTGTTTATGTTCGGCAGTAGCAAAGGTCGAGTGATTCGAAATTTAACCGGTTTTTATTAGCCTTTTTTTAGCCTCAGTATTTGTAATTAGACGCCATTTTGTTTTTGTAATAACAATTAGATTTTTATGCCCCTTTTTTGCTTGAATAACAAAGCAATTATGATTTTAGCTAATTAGTGATGATTTTTGTTTAAAAACACAAATAAATTCATATTATTAATATTAATGCATTGCATGTTCTTATTGCTGAATTAATTTTTAAGTTTTGTTACTTCAGTATGAAACTAATGTAATATCGCTATAAAAAGTTTATAATTACCTATCAGAAGAACACATTATTAACAAAAACCACTTAATTTGCAGTAAAATTCAACTAAAAAACACAGAAATTGCAAATTTGTTTTTAACAGTTGTTTATATGAATTCAGTTGTTTCAGTACTACCAACTAAATGGCTGTTAAACCACAAATATCAGGATTTCAACTTAATAGCAATAACCGGAAATTTTGCATAAAATACATCAATTACATGGCACAAAACTGCTAAAAGACCTTAAAAATCCCATTTTCTTATTAGAAAAGGACCGATTTTTAATACAAATATGTTTGAACAGCTTCTGCAAGCTAATGAAAACTAAAAAACCTTCCCTAGTCACCCAACCAAAATATGTATTTAAAAAGCTAATATATCATGAAAACCTTTAAATTTCTATTAAAACTAATGTAATTTTGAATCAAAAAAAGTATTTACCTATCTGAAGAACACATTGCCACCCTTAAACACTTTAATTACAATAAAAACCAACTCAAAAAAGAAACTACAGGGCAAACTAACAGCAGTTGATAAAAATTCGCTTGTTTTTAGTGTTACCACAAGTGCTACCAACTGAACAAACCCAAATATCAATTCATCTCACAAAAAACGCAAATTTTATTGCAAAAACAGAATAAATTTATGGGAAAAAAATGAAAGCCTTACATGTATTCCATTCCGATAGACAAAAGGAAGATTTTAAATATTAATAACTCTGGAGAGCTTCTGGACGCGATTGAGAAGCAAATCGCCTTGCTTAATGACCGAATTGAACTGCGCGTTTTTCAAATCAGGCCTATTGGTCTCAACTATACCTCCAACGCGATCAATTTTGCAGTGCAATCTGCCTGAAGCTATGAAAGTAGACAATTCCCTGCAAAAATACATATTTTTTTTTTATAAAAATCATGTTAAAACTTAAAATAAACCAAAACAAAAGTAAAAAAAAAACTTACTGATCAATGAAATCGGTTGTAACTCCAAATGCCTCGGCCATATACTGCAAAGTGAGCGATCGGTAAGACTCCAGCAGCTGAGTATAAGCCAAGATGCGCATCTCGCGCACGTAGTATCTGTAGTGCGGATGCAATAAGTAGTCGGTGCGAAGGATCTCTTCGATTTTCCCCAAATTGCTGAAGAACTCAGCGTACTGACAGTTGTACAGCGAGAACAAGTAGTCCTTGACGAATGCTTCTGAATGCAGCACCTCCAGGATTTCAGATCCTTTGATTACCTTTTAATAAATATTGAAAAAATGTAATTTTTCTTTTGAAGAAAACATTCAGTAAACTAATGGAAAATAATTACCTGATCTCTCAATTTGTTTCTGGGCAAACTTATAATGGACACGTAAACAGTATACCTGACAAACGCTTTGTAATCCATCAGTTCATAGGATGTAAAGGTGCTTATGGTGTCCAGGAACAAAGTGCTGGCTGTTTTAAAGTCCCTGATGGACATGCTGTACACTCCCTGGTAGACCTTCAAGCGGTTTCTTCGGTCCCAATCGCCTCCTTCTTCAATTAAACTGAAAAAACAATTAATAAAACACAAAACTGCTAAACGAAAAAATCACAAAACTTACATCTTAGCTTTATCTATATTGCGAGTGATCAAATCGTGGTCCATAAAGAACAATCCCAGGCGAATTAAGTGGAAAATAATGTCCAATCTGTGACCCAAGGAAACAGTCTTATCGTAAGCTTGCCTGAAGGTGCTCACGGCATTATCCTTGTCTCCGATGCGGCTGTAAAACTCGGCTTTCTTCAAGTAAGCCTCCCTCACTTCCATTTCTCCCAAGTTCTTCTCAGCATCGTCAATTACTTCATTCAATTGCTTCACGGTTGCTTCATTCTTTGCTTTCATCTGCTTCAAGAAAGCTGCATCCAGTTTCCAGCCAGCATCCTGGCACACTATTTCATACCAAGGGGCCATTTCTACAAGATTTTCGATTAATTTTCCATTGGGAAATTAACGTTTTATTGTTTGCTTACCATCTTTTTTGATGGCGTCAGATATTTTGTTGTGAATCGTGTGATCATTGCGGAATTCCGGCAGCGTGAGCAAGAACTTACACTGGGCCAATTCCAAGTTCGGATTCTTCTCCAAACCCTGGTCTTCCAAGTTTTCTAGAGGCATTTTCCGTGGAAATCAACGAAGAAAGAACCGCAACTTCCAAATAGCAAACGATGACTATTTTTAGGTTAGAAATGCAATGACTCGCTTTTTTCAATTCATTATATAGGCAACTTTTTATGCATCAAAATTCAAACATAACCCTATTTTAAAAGTAAATAAAAGTAAAGCAGTAAACAAAACGCCGGAAAACGTAAAAAACTATGTGGAAAAACCCTCTAAAACTCTACAAATTATCAATTTAGCATTAAAATGGAAGTACCCAATGAAGTATCTCATTCAAAACTTGTTATAGTGATCCATCCAGGCTCATTGAACTTGCGAATAGGCAGGGCAGCAGATCTGAATCCATTACAAGTGCTCCACGCAATCGCTCGCAAAAGACGTCCAAGAGGTTTAAAGCACGAAGACCCCTTTCTGCCCCCAGCTATAAACGTGCAGCATTGCCAGGAACTGGAAGAGGCCAGACTGAGTGTTTCCCATACTTTGCAATCTTGTCTGCAATCAGACGGACGCCGAAGATACGCCACACCGCCACAGCAAATAGCTGCATTCAATAGACGCACCCAGCCGGACACGGGCACTTTATCCGGGGGCGAATGGGTGAAATACGAAAGCGATTTCGTAGTGGGCAATGACGTACTGCGCTTAAATCCTGCAGAAGACTACAATTTGCATTTTCCCTTTAAAAGAGGCGATTTTAATTTGCATGGCGGCCCAGGCGGATCCATAACTTCAGTATTGGCTGATTTGGAAGATATCTGGACCTACATACTAGAAACAAATTTCTCGATTCAACGTTGCGACTTTGCCTATTACAAAGTCGTCCTGATAGTTCCCGATGTTTACAACCGAGTTCATTTGCGCGAATTGACCAACTTGCTGCTGCTGAAAATGAAATTCGGCAGTTGTTTTATGGTGCAGGACCACGTGGCCGCCACTTTCGGGTCCGGCTTGAGCTATGCGTGCGTCGTGGACGTTGGCGACCAGAAAACGTCGGTGTCCTGCGTCGAAGACGGCATCTGTCATCCGAATACAAGGGTCCGACTCGACTACGGAGGCGCCGACATAACGCAGACTTTCTTCTGGTTGCTGCAGAAGTGCGCGTTTCCCTATAAAACCTGCTCGGAAAGGAATAAACTCGACACGATGCTTTTGCGCTCGCTAAAGGAGGAATTCTGCCACGTCAATCTGGATATCTGCGGCTCGCAGGAAAAAACTTTTGTCGTCAAGCAACCGGAGGGGAAACAATTGACTTACACCATTCAGGTGGGCGACGAATGCATCGTGGCACCGCTCAGTCTGTTCACACCGGAACTGCTCGGAGTGACGGGCCCCAAAATGGTGCACACGCAAAAGAGGTCCACCGGAGACCCGGAGGATCCGCACGACGAAAACTACTTGCGGGAAATACGCAAAAAAGGTAATTCAAATCAGAAACTTAATATCCAAGTTAAAAAAAACCTAATAAAAACATATTATTTCTTTCCGTTTTCCGAAAAGGAATCAAAGACAGTATGGAACCAAGTTCGGAACTACTGAGCGGCGACACGATGGAAGCTGCCAGTGGACAGAATCAAAACGACGACGATATAGTAGTGGATGCAATTGACACGGCTCCACCAAATACATATAAGGAATTCGTAGTGAGTCCAGGTCAAATATTGGGATTGGACCAAGCGGTTCTGCAAAGTATTGATAGGTGTCCGAGCGAGGATCTCAAGAGGAAAATGTACGGCTGCATTTTGGTGGTTGGGGGCGGCATGAAGTTTGCCGGCATCGGCACCTGGCTGCAGAACCGCATCAGCCTGCAAATTCCCTACTTGTATCGCGCCGAACAACTGGACATCATTACGAATCCGCGCGACATGGATCCGGCCATGGTGGCCTGGAAGGGGGCCGCTATAATGTCCTGCTTGGAGACGGCGCAAGAACTGTGGATTCAGCCGGCCGAATGGGAAAAGTACGGCGTTAGAATCCTAAGGGAAAGGGCACCCTTTTCTTGGTAATTTAAATAACATTAAGTTTAAAAAAAATTTAAAAAAAAGCAATTAAAAAAGTTAATTAAAGTAAAAACTAAAAAACCAAATTAACGTAAAAAAATAATAATTAAACAATTAAAACTAAAAAGCAAATTAAACAAAAAACGAAAAGTTATTTGCAAATTATTTATAATAAATTGAACGGAATTCCAAGTAAGTTTTTTTTTCTCATTCTAAGTTTGTGTGAATAGTGCGCGCATTATAAATGAACAATAAAAAATGTTTTAAATAATATACAAAAAAAGAACACTAAAACGAAACTTGTGTGCAGTATTATTAAATTATTAAAACTAAAACTCGAAATACTTAATTAATTTAAAAAAAACAAACAAACAAAAGAAATATAAAAAGTTTAAATATAGAGAGAAGAGTAATGTTGTTTTTTAAGATATTTTTTTGCAAAAAGTTATGTGCGTATACTTAACAACTACATCAGTTTTAACAGAACATTATTGTAATAATATTTTTCATTTTTTTTTTTATAAATATAATAAATGATAACATACAGAGCGTTCACTTTTCAGGGTAAACCATTTTTTTCTTTCTTTCATTTTTACTTTTTACCATTAGCAACCAATCAATAAAATTTGTTTCGCTTTTCCAACCCACCAAAGATAAAATAAAAATCCCATTTAATGAATTTTTAGCTTTTCAATTGAACATTTTAGCATTTACCCTGAAAAATTAACAATGAAATAACTCTGCACGTGTGCTGCACACGCTTTCCGTTCTTCGTTTCCCTTCATTCACATCCAATCAATCAGTCAATCGAATAAATCAACCGTATCGTATAATATTGTAGTAATAATTACCAGTATTGTTGATAATAATAATAATAATAATTGTTATTAATTGATAAATTTATAATAAACCTATGCTAAGAGTTCTCTTCTTTTTGTTTTTAATATTTAAAAGTTGGTCCAAAGTGTTTTCTATTAGTTAATAAAGTTTAGAGTTTATTAGTATTAATTATTAGTTTCTTTTTTACTACTATTTACTTTTAAACAGCAGTAATTTCATTGTTCTCTTTTCTGTGATTTGTCTTTAATTTAATAATAAACTTTTTGTTGGCCTGTTTTTTTTTTCTAGTTTCTTTCATTCATCGTTTTGTTAAATCTAAAACGTATAAAAATATGATTTCGGTTCATCGAGCGCGTTGCGTTTTTATCTCTATTCGTCTTATTCTTATTTATAATTTATAATAAAAAAAAAATTACATCAACTTTTCCTTTTCAATTCAAATTATTAAATAATAAAGTAATAATTATAATAATTCCAAATATGTGCATCGTTTTCCGTTAATTTTTTTGCTTTTTTTTTAAGTAAATATAGATTACTACTAATAATAATTAGAAAAATAATAATAAAATAAATAGTTTCTGTTTTTGCTTTTATGCATTCTATAAATCTTTTCTTTCTTTCTTTCTTTTTTTTTTGTATAATATATGTAAAAAAGAAATAAAATTGGTTTTCTTGATTCTTCACTTATTTTCTTAGAAACTGCCTTAATAATTAATTATCAATTGAAAAAATTCAAAGAAAGGAAGTAGCACTAATTAATTAGTAAAAAATGTAATAAACATATTAGCAGTACTAGTTTTGTGTTTAATAACGTAAAAAAAATTGTAATTAATTATAAAATATTGTTTTTTCATTTAGGCATTAGGCAATTATCTCCACCACCACCGCTAAACTATTTATTTACAACATTCATCTAAAGTTTTCCGCTTTTCCGTTTTTCGCTTGCAAAATTTTTCAAATTTAAATGTTTAAAAAACAACCGACATAAACATAATTGGCAATTGCGATTATTCATTAATTCTTTGTTCTTTCATTTGCTTTTGTTTATTATGTGTCGCTGTTAGAGATTTCCTTGTGTCAATTTCTTAATTTTTTCTTCTGATTTTCGATTTAATATTAATTTGTTTCTAGCACCCACAATGATTTTAATTTTTTTTTTAATTTTTAAAGTAAAGAATGGTCTAATTGATGTCATCATTTAATAATTTGCATGTTTTGCTTTTAATTGTTTTAGAAATTTATATTTTTTTTAAAGAATTTAATTATAAACAACTTGTGTTTTTACTGCAAATTTTCACCAGTTTTCCATTTTCAACAGCAAATAAACTCAAAATCAAGCCATTCTTTAATTACTAATTAGAAATCCTCATCAACTAAACTCCACTTTTCAATTCAATGTGCAAGTAAAAGAAAACTTCTCAGAAAACAAATTCAAATTCGACGCGCGAAAATAAAACAAACGCCGCCATCGCCATCCGTAAGTGTATAAATATATAATATATTATTTGTTTTGCTTTTTTCTTCAGTTAGAATCTTACCTATTATATGCAATTATGTATAATATTTATAACTTAGAAATCTTAGAATGTATGTACAAAGAAACCAAGAGTTACCAATTTGCGCACCTAGTTTCCATTTTACTCGCAAAAGGCAATTGTTTTTTCAAATTTTCACAAGTTTCCGTTTGCCATTTTGTCGTAAAAAATGAAGTAATTGTTTGTTGCATCAAAAACGCTCAGCGTATATCGAAAAAAGAGAAACAGTTTTGAAGCACGTACCGAAACACTGCAGGAAACCGTTCCCAAGCGTCCGCCGATCTTCTTTAATCGGGCAAAATGGAGATGGGTTCGCTGGCCGCTGGCAGTACCACCGTACTGACCTGTTGCCCGTCGTCGTCCGCACCTGTGGCCACCTGGATGTGATGCTGCGGCACCTGGATCTGCACCGGGATATGAATAGGCGTCTGTGATGTCGGCACCTAAAAATCACAAACCAGTTGCACACTGTTCTTTTGCATTTTTGAAACAATCCGATCGATTCCCAACTCGATTGTTTAATTTAGAAATGTTTATTTATAAGTAAATAAACAAAAAGTCGAATTGGGAATGGATCCACCAAAGCAGCGAACACTTTTCTGTCGAGAGTCCGATACTGAACTTTTACCTGAATGGTGACCTGCTGTTGCTGTTGCTGCTGCTGCTGCTGATTGCCAGCCGCAGAAGTGCCCTGCTCTTTCGCCAAAGCCTCTTGCGCTTGCAACTGCGCTTGCTGTTCTTTCGCTCGTCGCGTCACGTGCGACCGCGCGTGTTTCCTCAAATGGTCCTTCCGGTAAAACCCTTTGCCGCACTCCTCGCACACCTCCGTCTTCTGCCCGGAGTGGATCACAAAATGCAGATTCAAATGCTCTTTCCGCTTGAATCCCTTCATGCACACCGAGCAGACGAACGGCCGCTCGGGATTGTGGCCCAATTTGTGTCGCTCCAGGTGCTCTTTCCTCTTCAGACCGGCGCCGCATATGTCGCAGATGAAACGGCGCTCGATCTTGTGGCCGACCAAGTGCTGCTCGAGCAGCTCCTTCTCCGGATAGGCCATGTGACATTCCGGACAGCAGAACAGCGTGGTGCCGTCCAGTGCGGTGGCAATGTGCACTTGTCCCGGTTTCGGTTTCTTAGGCTTCGGCGGTTTCTTCTTGTACTTCTTCTTCTTTTTGCTTTTGTCCGCTTCGTCCGGCACCTCTTCTTCGACCACTACTCCACCGGCAGAATCGTCCTGTTGCGTCATTATGTATTCCTGCACTTGCGCGCCGCCATCCGTCGACTCGATCACCGTCTCTATGACGCCTTCTTCGCGCTTCACGTCCGTGTTGAACTTAAGGAACTGCGTGAGACCTTGCGCCTGGATGCGCTGCAGGTACTCCTGGACGGCGGTCGTTGTCTGTATGTAATTTCCGCCGCCGGTAATTGTTGTTACCTGTTGCGACACGTCCATCTCCTCATCGCCCACCTGCTGCTCCTTCTCTTCTTCCTTAATGATGGTAATCGGTGTCAGCGCGATCTCTTTCTTCTCCTCCACGGCAGCAGCAGCCGTTGCTATGCCCTGCTGTTGCAACATTTGCAAATCTGCTGGTTGCAATGCTGCAACCACCGTCATTCCTTCTGGAATACCATTTTGTCCATCCAACTAGAAAAACAATTAATTAATTTAAGAAACAAGCAATTAAATAAATTAAATAATGAGTGACGAACAATTTGAATGCCTTCCTGATTGGAATTATAAGCAACGGTCAAAACGGTGGCGCCTTGCCCGAAGGTTTGTATGGGAATATTGGAGAGCTGATACTTGGGCGACGAGTGCGAACTGGTCGCCGTCATCGTGGTGATCGGCGACGGATTCACCACCTGAATTTGGACCGTCTGCTGCGGATCACCGGGTTTCGCGCCCGGCATAGAGATCGGCAACGTGATGACCGTTTGGCCGGCAGCTTGCGCTGTGGCCTGCGGGGCAAACGAGGCCGTGTCCAACGGTCGAATGTAATGAACACCATTCTCGCCGCCCTGGAGAACACCGACCACCTGTCCGTTGGCCGTGGCCACGCTTTGCGTGAGCTTGCCGGTGAACTGCGAGACGGGCAATGCCGCCGAAAGCGGAACTCCCACACCGAACGGCTGGAAATTCATTTTCCTAAAACCAAAAAAAAATCAATTAACGTTTTTTTCAATTAATTAAAAAATTAAACATAAACAATTTGCAGAATAAATAAATAATCAACACACATTTACACATAAACATCAACGATGGTAAATTTCCCATCGGTTAAAGAGATTGCGAAATCCTTCCTTCTAAAGAGTTGGCAATAGAGAAACTCCAAGAAGTGCAAAATGTTCAGTTTGAAACTAGGGACCAAAACAAAACAAAACAAAAAACAACAAAAACACGGGGGGCAACAACGGCACGTTCGTTCGGACGCGGTCAGCTGGGGCGTCCTTGGGGATACCCCCGAATATCTCGGGCCGGTCTTAGAGGGGATGGTTTGATGTTGTTGTTGATGATGATGATGAAAAGAGGAGTTCTTCGGCTCGGCTGGTAGGTACACTGTATGGGTTCGTTGCAGAGTATAGTAGGTAGTAGGTAGGTAGCCCACGAACGCACACACAACAGCACACGAATAACGGAGTGGTAGTCGGTAGTGGCGTCGAAGAAAGGAAGGTGCAAGAGAAACTCGATTTCGAAAGTGGGGCCACTACCTATGCACACACCGTCCTCGTATAATACCGACCACCAACCAGTCACGTGAACCCATCATCATCAACATCAAGCTACATACATTTCTACATTATCCATTCTTCTGTCCTTCATGCTCGCGTACACCGCCAACAGCTATTGCAAGTGCTGCAGACAAGGCGCGCTGCTGCTGCTGTATATCCTGCCTGAGCTGTCCTGTCGAAAGTTAAACCACCTCGCGGAGGAGAAATCTAACTGTACATGCGAGTCCTTGTCATTTCGAGTGGAAAAATATACCGGTGCACCAACACCAGCACACAACCAGCAGTTCGCTTACGCCAACAGCATACGAACGACAAAGAGAAATCTCTTCTCTTCGCGTTACGTTGTTTGCTGTTGCTGTTGTTGCTTGTTGCCTTGTTGTTGCTGTTGGGAACCCATTTACCTACTTCAACCTACTTTCACCTAGTAGTCGTAGTCAGCTATGAGCTACGGAGAAGGCAATTGCTGCGCATTAATTACTTACAAGTAATTAGTAAACAGGGGATATACTTTATGAGCATCCCCAGGTCCTAGGGATCCCAAAAAATTAACATTTTTTTGCTTCTTGTTTTATTACTTTTGTAATTATTATTAAGTGATTCAAAATATCTTCAATCTTCATTGCAAACTTGAAAGCTTCAAAAATTATTTTCAATAATCCCGCTAAAATTTGAAAAGTTAATTATATTCAGCTAACAACAGATCGCGCTAATTTCGCAAAAACAATAAAAAACAAACTTCAAAGCCTGTTTGATCACGCATCACGCAACAAGCAACTTTTGTCGCTTCACAAAACGCATTCCTCATCCATAGCAAGCAGTGGAATTGATCTGATCACTTGCAACGGACAACGGAAAGGGTTAACAAACTCTGGCATTCTTTGAAGCGCGAGTACCAGCTGCTGCTGCTACTGCTAACTATCTGTGTCCATTGTGTTGCCTGCACACGCCACAGCTGGTTGGCAACGATGCTCTCCTGGCTAATTACATTGCCACATCATCAAGGCGACATTGAAGCCACCATAAAGAGCATCATAGGACTGCTGCATCCAATGCAACGATAATAAAAAATGCATCACCTCTTTTCCTCTCTAATTCTGTTCGCACAGGGCACGGGCAAATCGAGGCCTTTGACCTTGGGGTTACTGCCGCAGCTACCGAGGCTTCCACGTGATGCTTATATTGCTTAGCTGTGGTTAGCACCAAGGCACCAAGTGCGGCTTGGGCTTGGGCTGGCAGCAACAGCAGCCAAGCTACTTGCCTGGCTGCTGCTGCCTCTGCTAGCGGCGGTGACGTCGTGTCCGAAGCAGCAACACGTACGTGGTGGAAGGGAAGCGGCGGTGGTGGTGGTGGTGGTTTTTAGGAAGATTGTGGGGATGAATATATCCTACCAGAATACACCGTGAGCACCCCTTCCACATTTTCTACGGAGAGCCAGAGCGACGAAGCTCCCTACCCTTCGCGACCCGCGAAAAGATACGAGAAAACCGTCTGGATCGGACGCGACCGGCCCTTATCACCTAATTATTCCGTCGCACGGACGTCCACTCACCTGGATTGCTCCGGTTAAGCTGGCCAGCACACACTCGAACGATGCGAAACGCGGGGAAATGTCGCCGTCCACCGAAAAACGCACAAGCCACTTCCGAGCTTTACTAGAACGACGTTTGCAGGCTGTGTGTAATGCTCAGCCCGTAGCGATTCCCAAGGTCTCCCTTTTAGTTCCGCCCAGGGGGCGCTGCGCAACGCACGGAGCGCCAAATTTGAATTCCTCCGGTTCGGCACCAAGCTGCAGCAGAGATTTTTGCATTTAGTTATTTTAAAACTTTCAATACAAATCAGTACATCCTTTGTTTGATTTTTTTAATATATATATCGAATTAACGCAACTTACACTAAATATGACTCCAATATAAATCAATATAAATAATCAAATCAGCCAAGATTTAAATGCTACATATTCTTTATGTGGTTTTTTCGTTTGTTTTTCAGTTAAAACCGTTTAAAACTAATGAAAGATTACAGCTGCTGTTGCCTTTGTTGTCTTGCTAGGTACATCTCGTACAGCAGCTTGTTACTGTTGAAGTAATGTGGGTTCTCACTCTCACTCAGTTCCGGATTGTACATCAAGTCAACACTCTGAACAGACAATGGTGGCGAATCCAATAAATTACTACTGTTGTTATTAGCGGAGGCATAAGGGGGCCCGGGGCCCCATTCGTTCAGAATACCAGAACCGAGCAATGTGTTGTTAATGTGCAAATTGTTGATTCTCTTTGACAGAGGTGTAAATTCCACTTCATCTTCCTGACTGTCACGACCTCTTTTCCTGTAAAATTAAAATCGATCAGTAAATTGAAACAACAGAGGGAAAATTCAGTTTGCCAACCTATTGGGAGTCATTTCGTTGCTTTCAAAGTGATTTGTCAGTGCTGAACATGTTTCCAAAGCCCGAAAGATGCAATTTGATGTTTTCTGGGTTTCTGTTTTCAGTTTCACAGAAAGGAAAACTGTTGACGTCGGGTTCGTCACACCACTGCAATACTTTTCAGTAATCAACTGCTTTGTATCTGTGTTAAATTCTGCGGATTATTTAATGCTTTCAAGTTTGTTTTGCTTTTGCTGTCGATAATGGCTCTCGTCACATCTACAAGAAGAATCCAATTGCTTCTGTAGTGGTGGTTTTGACATTGGCAGCGCATGCGCTTTTAACGAACAGCTGTTTGCAGGAATTCGGCAGGAATTTCAAGGCTTCTGATTGGTTCATTTAAATTTTAAATGGTTCCCTTTAAAGGGCATATCTTTAAACGTACTTAAAGGGAAACCTAAATACATTTTAAAGCTTCTGAAGCGAGTAATTTTCTCTTTTGGAACTAAAAAAGAAAATACAAACATAAAAACAGTTTAAAATTCCATAGTTTTGCATTTTTTAAATACTGCAAATGTTTGGAAAACAAGCTTATAGTAGTTTTCCAGTTATTTTTCAGTTGTTTCTATTTTTCGTTTCTTTTTTAGCAATTAACGACTAAACAATTAACAAATGAGTAATGTGGATTGTTAAACAATAGATCAGATTTATTCGTATTTGTTAAAAAAAAAATTAGTTGTTAAATGTAAGAATCAGTATTTGATTGTTTAATTAGTTGAAATAATGAACAATGATAAATTATTTTAATAATTGTGAATGCCATTGTTACAGAATTCTTTTCTTTTTATTAAAAGTTTTGGAAGTTTTAACTTCAAAAAGTTTCTTTTGGTTTTTTCTTCAAATAAATAAATTAATTAATCAAAGTTAAAATAAAATTAAAAGATTTATTAACAGTTTTTTCCATTTAAAATTATTAAATTTGATTTTATTAGAGATAAAGAAGTGGGTAGAAGTTTAAATTTGATTATCAAATTGTACTCGTATATTATGTAAAGATAATTTTTTAATTAGTGTGTTGTTGGTTAGTTTTATAATTGATGAATTAGGACCGAATCATCCAAATGTTAAGATAAGCGTTATATTTTCCTTATCATTTGTTTTCCAATATTTAATTAAACAAATTATTAGTAACTATTTGCTGATATTGTAAATTCTAAACACTGTTTCTTTATTTTTATCCTATTTGATTCTTAATTATTATTTAAATACATAAAATATTATTAATTAAATAGAACAAATAAGAAAACAGAGAAAGAAATGAGAAAAATAAGAAAAAAATTAATGTAAATTCAAAACTCAGTAGTTTGGATCTTCATTTTAACATTTTGAATGTTTAATAGATTTTTTTATAATAGATTTAATAATTTATTATTTAGAATCAAAATAAAATGGAATTTTTAATAAATTAATCGTTACAACTACTTTTTTCTGCTGCAATACTATAAAATTTTGGATTTTAATTTGATTTTAATTAATTTATAAAATTAATAATTAAAAAATAAAATGAAAAATAGAATTTATAGCACTTACAAAAATCTCTAATAATAATTACATAAATAAAAAAATTAATTAATAAAAAAAGGCAAAAAAAATGAAGAAAAAAAAACTGTAAGCAAAACCAATTGATTGAAAACACAAAAAAGACAATTTTCTCCAAAAGAATTCAATTTAAAAGTCCCAAGTAATTACTTTCCCAACCAGAAAGAAAAGAAAGCCCCTAAATACTATAAATAACAATACCAAAACTGGAAAAACCCCTTCATTGCTTCATTAGCAACAACATTAACATCAAATAAAAACAATTAAAATAAACGAATTAATAACCAATATAATAAAGCAATAAACAAATTGAAACAATAAAAAAAGGCAAAACGAGAAAAGAAATTGTTACAAAAGTTCAATATAGAGCTTTGAAAGTTTATCGCGCGCCATTTTCCACGTGACAGTCAGTCCATCATCAATCAAACGCCCAGTTAAATCAGCAGTTAAAAACAATAACAACCCGAGGCACATATATTATTTCTTGATTGACTTATCAGCACACAGCAATAATAAATACATGAGCAAAAGCAAAAGCAAAAGCAATTGCTGTAATACGCGTTACACAATTTAACAATTAGAAAAAAGAATGACGCGCGCCCCCCGGAATCCATCAAACAAACTTTGATAATGTTTATCATTATCGGTACATAGCGCAATTGCAAACACCGACACATAAACACTTTCCCCGCGATTACATACAGAGAGAGAGAGAGACATATTTTATAAATCTAAGTAAATTTGATGGACATATCCTCATTTGGGGGGCACTACTCAACAAATCACATCAAACAAGCGATAAGCGACGCAACGGCAGCAGCAGCAGCAGAAGCCGCAACTGAAAAAACAATAGTTGACGTCATTTAGTTGGCCGTAAATTTCAAATGTAAATTACTGCTGCGTTTAGGTTAATTAAGACTAATTGCGAATCGAGCCCCTTTTTTATCTTCTAATGCGTTGTTGTCTTTCTGCATGACTCCAGGCCTAATAATAGACTGCGTAAACTATGAATAAACAATTGAGCAGATTAGAAAAGGGGTTTGTTTTTTGTTTGTTTGTTTTTTTTTTTTTTTCAATTTGAATAAACAAATTTAAACAAACGTTAGATTAGTTGACAGCAGCCATTTGAAAGTGTGTAAATGCGATGCAAATTGCGCTTGTGTTGTACGCTACCCGCCACTACTTTCAATTTTTTTTTTTCGGTTTCAAATGTACCACTGAGCTGCTTTTCAGTTGTCGGTACTAAAAGTATATAAGAGTTGGAGCGCTTCGTGGAGGTTTCAATTTCGTTTCGGAGCTTTCAGCGGGAAGTAGTTAAAGTTTTCACTTTGGTACTTAGTACTGGTGGTTTTTCGAGAAAGTGATATAAGCTAAAAAAGTAAAGAAAAGAAATAAATAAAATAAAGAGATGCCGTACGAGTTTATAACGGGTTACACGAATGGATTCGATGATGTTCACGTTGTCGATCTAAGAAGTGATACCATTTCGAAGCCGACGCAGCAGATGAGGGATGCTATGTATGTGGCTGATGTCGGGGATGCTGTCTACGGGGAGGATCCTTCTGTGAATGCGTTGGAAGCGAAGTCTGCGGATTTGCTTGGGAAGGAGGATGCTGTGCTTGTTCCTTCGGGAACCATGGCTAATCTTATTGCCAGTAAGTGTTTTTTGTCGCTTTTTTTTTTATTGACTTTTTCTATAAAAATAAAAATGATTAAGAAATTATTAAAAAATAAGTAAATAAAAATTACTTTGCATTTTTATTCAATAAATTAATTTAATTGGTTTTTATAGGAATAAATTGTTTTTGTTGAGAATTAAAAAAAAATACTTAAAATGTTTAATAACTGATAAAATTGTGATAATTTAAGTTTCTGTTGAGGTGAAAAACATTTCACTGAAAAACTCTTGAAGATTTAAATGTCTGAACTTTGAAGTAATAACTTTTTACAAAAAATTGGTTTAGAAACATTTAATTATAAAGAGTTTTTATTTAAATTCATAAGAATTTCAATTGAAATTTTACTTAATTACTAAAAAAAAGTAATTAAAAATTGAAATAAAATATTTTTTAAATCATTGGAAAGAATATTAATTCTTCACTTTGATTAATATTCAAGTTCAGTAGAAAAATTTGATTTTATTAATATAAAATTAAAAAAATTAAATATTTTTCTTAACAAAATAGATTTTTTATTTGCATAAAATGAAAATTTAAAAGTTTTTATAGAAAAATAGATTTTTATCAGTTATAAAATTTGAAACTAAGAAAAAGTTTAAATAAAAAAAATTTTATAACTAAAATCTAATTGAATTTTATTTCTAATCAAGAAAAAAATACACTTTTAACAGATAGCTACATATCAATTTCAAATTTCTTAATTCTTAAGACTTTACTTATAAAGAATTTAATTAATTCGTTTAGAAAAAAAAAAAACAATAAATAATTTGCAAACAATTAATTTTGCAATACAAAAGAATTGCATTTCTTTAAGGTTTAAGATTAGGATTAAAATTAAAATATTAAAATAGAAAATAGTATGTCAATGCTGAATAATTGTTTGTATAATTCGTTTATTTAATTAATTTATTAATAAAGTGCTTTATGTAATCAAAAATATAATATTTTATCAGATGCCTAAATCATTTAAATACTTAATCATTATTACGAATTTGATAAAAGATAAAATAAAAGCAATGAAGCAAACAATGCAACTTTGTTGTAATGTAGGTAAAACCCAAAGCAAACATTTTGGTAAGCAGCCAAAAAATTAATTAACCGAATCAACTCATAATCCTACCTTAATTAAATTTACTATTTATAAAATGAATGCATCCATTGTTTTGCCACAAACTATTCTTTGTTTTTCAGCAAAAACTAAAAACAAAACAAAAATTATGTTTTGCGCACGTAGAATTTTTAATTTTTAAAATTAAAAATAGAAAATCTTTCGTTAAAAAACAAAACAAATAAATGTTAAAAAATTAATAAATAACATATTTAAAAACTAATAAAAAAATGTTTAAATATTTTTTCAGTTATGGTTCATTGTCAAAAAAGAGGCAGCGAATTAATATGCGGAGACAGAGGACACACATTTCAATTTGAACAAGGTAACAATTAATAATAATAATGATAATTAACGAATTAATAAATCAGCAATAAAAACAAACAGAAAACTGGAAATTTATTATATTAATATTTCAATTTCAATTTTAATATTTGCATTAATATTTTAATTGTAATATTTGCATTAGGAATTTTATTGGAAAACTTCCTTGTTTGTTTACGGTTTTTTATTTTTTGTTTTTCGCGTTTTCCTCTTATCTTTTGTTTGGAAATGGAAATGTTGCAGCAGTATACTCTTGGTATGGCCTAGTTTTCAAAAATATTAGTTTACTATTAATTGTTTACTGCTTATTTAATCAAAGATAACAATTCCAAATGAAAACTTTCCATTCTTAAATTGAAGTATTTAAAATTTAGTTTTTTCTATATTTAAAACTTTTAATTTCAATTAATTAATTAATTTATAAAAAGGCTGGACGAGAGAGATATAAAAGAAATGCTTGAAGTATTTCAAAACGATATGTAATTTAAAACGAGTTTTAATGATTCGTTGCTTTATTGTTGCCTTTTAAGGAGGACCTTCTTTCATAGCCGGCGTCTCTTCAAACTTGGTGAAGAACTACGAGGATGGCACTTTCGATTTGCGCGAAATGGAACGGAAAATTCGCACGGTGGACGAAATACACGAACCGATCACTTCTTTAATTGTCGTGGAAAACACTCACAATATGTGTGGTGGAAAGGTACCTTTTCTTTTTATAAAAAAAAACATTTCTTTTTAAGAAAGAATTTTATAGAAACCAAATCTCTCTAAAATATTTTTAAAAATTAAAAAAAAAACAATTTCTCATTAAAATTTTTAAGAAAAAAAAACTCTAAATAAATACAGGAAAATGATTTCCAAGAGGATATTCATTATTTTCATTGCTTATTTAAGTGGAAAATTAATTAATTTGTTTATTTTACTGCCAACACTAATTAAGTAGTTAATTTTATTATTTTTTTTATTTTCCTGTTATAAAAATATCAATTTTTTAATGATTAACAATTATAGCAAATTCAAAAAACCACAAAAAAACATAAAAACTGATTTTAGCAATCAATTAATCATCTCTTCATTTTAAAAAGCGAAAAAAAATTATATAAGAAGAAGAAACAATAAGAAAAAGCAAATTTTACGTACTTGCAGGTGCTTCCTTTGCCTTGGCTGGACGAATTAACGTCGATAGCAAAGAAACACGGCATCCCGGTGCATATGGACGGTGCTAGGGTGATGAACGCGGCTGTGGCCAGCAAAACCGCCCCCAAGAGAATCGTCCGCGACGTCGACTCCGTCTGTTTCTGCTTGAGCAAAGGACTCGGTGCTCCAGTGGGCTCTATGTTGGCCGGCACCCACGCTTTCTGCAAATTGTAAGTATTCCAACGTTTTAATTACCGTAAATAAATAAAGAATCTCAATAAAAATGCAAATGCAAATAATTAGTTCATAATGATATCATTTCTAATTCCAAAACGCCGCTTCCAGGATTTATCTATGATTACTTAAACAAATAACAATAGAGGAAAAACAAATAATTTTCCATTTTGCATGTAGACAATAAAAAATAAACACATACCTATTGTAAATATAAAACTTTTTTCGACTTTTGAGAGGTCTTCAAGTTCACGCAATTAAATTTATTAATGAGATAACAACACTAATTAATAATATTCAATGGTTTTATTCATTTTATCTAATTTCCGATGGTGATAATTCTGCAACTTTGTTTATTTTTCAATTTTTCATTGTTTCTGTTGATTATAATGGGCGTTGCTATGGTTATGCGCGGCGGCGGCCATCATGGATTTCATTAGTTTTCAACCAATGAGAAGCGGTCGGAGAAAAGCGCGCGATTTTCAAAGTTTTAAAAGACATTTCTTGGATTTTCAGGGCGAGAAGGTACAGAAAAGCCCTTGGAGGCGGCATGAGACAATGCGGATTCTTGGCTGCTGCCGGTCTAGTGGCTCTGGATAATTTGGAACGTTTGCAGAAGGACCACGAACGGACTTTTCGAATAGCCCAAGGTGAGGGAGTTACATAAATCTTTTTTTTTATTGAACTTTATCTGCTTCATTAAAGATGGACATATAGCGCACCGATTAATAAAGGTCGCAAAATTGCGTCATCTTTGTTTATATTTGCGTAATGCGAATATGCGAAACATGATACGAGTAATTAAACGAAAGTTTTGTTTAAATAAAAAAGGAAATTTCAAGATAAAGACTTATATTTTCAATTATAATGAGTTTTTTTTTTTGCTTTTTAATTGATGGAAAATAAAACTGTTTGTAGCAATCGACGCAATGAATTCGGATTTGGTAAGAGTAGATTTGAAGAATGTGCAGACAAACATCTTGATGGCTTACACTGATACCAGAAGACTGCCAGCCGGTGAATTCCTGCAACGATTGGCCGATATAAAAGCATCTGATACGTACAAAGTGAGCATTAAGGGAGCCTCTAGGGACGAGGGATGCTGTCGCTTTGTGATTTACTGGGAGATTGACGATGAAGATGTCGAAATGGCAATTCGCAAGTTCGAAATTACCATTTTGGAGTTCCACGCGAAGAATAAGAAGGTCAAGATGAATGCTATTTAAAGGTAGTGCCTACCTATTAGTGATAAATGTGATTTTTAATTTCGTTAGAAAGCTCTAGATGAGATAAAGGAAGTGTGATCGATTTTTTTTTTTTTGCAAAAAAAGAGTGTTCAAAGAGCTATTATTTTGTTTGTTTATTAATATTGTTGTTAGTTGTACTATTAATTAATAGTGGAAAGGCCGGATTGATTGTTTAGCCATCTAGAACAGTATTCTTTAGTTTATTCTAAGTTTATTTTATGTTAGAAAGTAATTAGCAATAAGTTAAAACAATTTTAAAAACATTGAGAGAGTGCTTGCTGGACGAGTGGCGGGGAAATTGTATAATTTGTAAATTCCCGCGAATAAACAAATAAAAACGATTCATTTTAATTTTACTTTTGTGTCAATTAAGATAACATAACAAATAGAAAGAGAAAGTTTGCAAAAGTTTTTAAACTTTTCAGGATGTGTTTAAAGTTGCCTATTGCGTTTTCCCAACTTGTTTTTTACAATTTACGCATGCAATTAACATTCGGTGGCATTTTTACAAGAATTTAATTATGTAACTAATGGATAACGAAAATTTTGCTTCGAAAAAACAATGTTAATTATCTTAAATTTCAAGCAATAAGCAAAAATATGAAAAAAGTTTGCAAAAGTAGGTAGCTTGTTAGTAAAGCTGCCTATTCCGAAAATTCAGTTGAAAGTTTTCAATTTTCTAAATTAATTTAGCATTTCAAGCAAAGCAATCACTGAAATTAAATAAATAAAGAGCATATGCAGGGTTTACGTAGAAAAAATGGCTTCGATTGCTTTTATTTTCGCTTCAAATTGCAAAAAATTGGGAAAAGTACGCAAAATGACGCCATTTTGAAAATTTGATTTAAAATAATTTGTTTTAAAATTGTTTAAAGCATAAAAAACAGTATTTTAAAATGTAAGTACATGCTTTATTAACTAATTAATAACTTAAACAATTCTTTTTTGATTTTCTTTGCGGTCTTGTAGTTATTTTTACACAATTTTTTTACTATAAAAAACTGTCGCAAAATAATTAAATGGAATATTATGACGATCTGGACAATCTTGAAGACAAAGTGCTTGCAGGCCGCGAGCCCACTGCTTCTTTGCTCTTTAAAACCAATTTCCGATACAAGAGAATCGTACTGGGATTTCCTAAAATGAACAAAACGAAGACAACGAATCCTTGCAAAGTGGCAGTTATGCAAAACAAGTACACAAAAGTTATGTGAACGTAGGCTAAAAATCCGAAAATCCAACTTAAACCCAATTGGAAAAACAGCAAAACCAAGACGCGAAACTTTAAAGAATTATTAGCATTCTCCGGCTTAGCTTCGGACCAAAACAACGATCTAACAATTGCCCCGAAGACAACCATATTCAAAAAAACAATTATGGCAATCGGCAGCAAAACAGTGGAATACAAAATGGACCCGCTGGGATAACAAATGCCGCCGTTTTGCTGATAATTCTGCGGGAAAAACGCAACGACAGGCAGCACAATCAAAAGCGGCGACAACCATCCAAAAAGGGAAGCTTTCAAGAGCAAATGCGTGGTTTGCGCACTGCCAAAAACCAAAACGTATCTTCGATAGTGAAGACAGGAAATTACAAAGACCCAGAAGAACTGAGCAAGGACAATATAATGTAAAAACATGCCGCTCAAGATGCACCAAGTGCTGTCGCACAAAGAACTCTCTTTGGCAGTGTCTGCTGCAAACAAAAGGATCACTTCCAGAAGGGTAACCAAAGCGTAGTTTGCCAAAACTAAATTCCCCCGGTTTTTGCGCCACTCTTTGAATAGAATAAACGTTAAAAGAATACCGCAAAGACCAACGGTGGACAGAGAAAGTCCCACAATCGAAATTACATCCAAAGCGGCTTCGTTTCTTTTCATGGCATTGCTCTCGGGACTGACCAGAAGCCCAAAATGCGTGGTGTGTTGAAAATGGCAAATCTCGTAGCCGGCACAATACAATGCCGTCTGTTCTTCCTTCCAAGAACCGTGCAAATTCTGGCCGTACAGCCAATGCGCGCACTTCTTGTGCACGAATCCGTCTTCCTTGTAGATTATCCTTAGGGAATCCTTGAAGTGATTACTGAATCCCGGAATTAGGACTCCGAATTCTATTCCAACAGTTGCTCTTCTCACAGGCTCATTGAACAAGTAATCGTTTAGGAAAACACTGATTACCACTTTCGGATTTCCCTCAACGGCACTGATTATTTGACTTCGTAGTGAAGAAGTTAATAAAACAGCAGCTACTAATTCTTCAGCTGCTTCGTTGACCGAAGAATTCAAATAGATGGTTCCGAATTCGAAAAAACCGTTCTTGTTTAAAACACTGAGGCCCAAAATGTTGCTTTGAAGTAAATCAAAACTGAAGACCATTATGTTTTTAGCACGCAAGTTTATCTCTTCATTTTTAGCGGTGGATTCCAATGATCGATCTAAGTAATCCAAAATTTGATCCGTTGCATTTGTATTTTGCTGCGCGTAGAGAAAAGGAGTGGCCCCGGAGTCCATAAATTCGTCCAATTTGTAAATGACTTGTTGCAAGGAAGACCTCACTTTCGGTAAGTTTACAGCGAAATCCTCAATGTCTTTGGAAACTTTATAAACATCCTTAATTTAGATTTTTCACAAAAAAAAAAAAACAAATTAAAAACTGTTTGATTATAAAAACCAACAAAAATCACTCACAGTTTCTCCAAAAGCGAAACAAATTAATAAAACAGTGAAAAAAGCAATACATTTTTGAAGAAACATTTTCACTTTCCATTTAAAAAGAACAAATTCATTTCGAAAAAACCAAACTTCAATGTTAAATTTACCGAATTGACTGAAGAAACACCGCAATAATCTTATCTAATACTGTTTCGTTTACACTTTGCGTCATTTCACTAGGATATTTGCTCAAGACACTTTAGGAGAAAACAAATATTCAGTTTAAATAATGCAAAAATCAATATTATACAGCGTTTTCTTTTCGTAATCCCCTTTACTAGTGTTTACAAGTAAAAAAAAAAAAAACTATTTTTTTGTTTTGCAACAATCAGTTGTTTTATTACAGTATAAAAACCGATAAAACCAACATTAAAAAAAGCATTACCTCTTCCTAACGTTTCGTGGTAGTACTGTAGGGATACAGATTCTGGAAAGCATTGGAATCCCCTACGTCATCTTCGCTTTCGGTATCGCCATCCGATTCGAAAGTATTATCAGGGATATCGTACAGACGAATCATCGGCTTGTTGGGGTCCTTCATGATCAAATACTTGCCGTCCTTTTGCTTCATAACAATGTCGATGATGCATCTTAGAATGCCCCAAGCATTGTCCATATTCAGGGTGATCTGATTGGCAAACTCGTGCGGCTTATACTGCTGAGTGCCCAAAATGACGTGCTTACTGTTGTCTCGCACGTGCGATCTGCTGACGTACCCAAACTTGATCTGGTCGCTGCCGGCCAGCAAAGCTTGGATGGTCCACTTGGCCAATTTGCAAGCATTGTTACGCAATTCGTTGGCGAGGACAGCGCCACGTTGCGAGTCCAGTTTCTGGCGCCATTCGACACCATTGGCCAATTTGCTGTCCCATTCATTTAGGGCTTTGATGGTGAGGAATTGCAAGTCGCCGTTGGGAGACTGGACGACGGCATCGTGTTCGCAACGCGCCACTAGGTTAACGCCGTTACCCAAGTCCCATTTGCGGTATCGGTAAGCAACGGAGGCCACCTCGCCTTCCTCTTCCTCGGACACAAACGGATTCGGATTGTCGAACTTGTAGCGCGGCTCTTTTTCGCCGGTGCGCAGCACCTGCTGCGAGAAATTGTGGTTTATGAAGGTGGCTTCCAGCGCGAGATTGCGCGGCGAATTCAGAGAGTTGCCGTCGTCTTGCGGAGGCTCCACGGAGGTCTCGTTGACGGTCAGCAAGTCGAATTCCGTGTTGTCGCGTTTATCGAAGAACAACTTGTCCCCTGCAATCGTTTGCAATTTAATTATTTTTGCCATTTAATTGATGATTTGATTATTTTAAATACCGATTTTTTCAATGACGATATCCCAGGAGTAATTGGACCTGGTGCAGCACATAATTGTGGCCAAAATCTGATCGGTGGCGTAAACATTGCCCTCGGTTTTAGTCAGTTTTCTTATTATGGGATCATCAATGGTGGTCACCTAAAAAAAGCACATTAAAGGAATGAAAAACACTTACAGTATGAAAAATTATCAAGTTTTAAATAAATTAATTGAAAAAAATTTAAATCTCAACTAATTAAGAAGAAAAATATAGATTTCAATTAATTAAGAAGAAAATAATTAAATTTCAATGAATTAAATAACAAAAAAAATAAGTTTCAATGAATTAAGTAGAAAAAAAATATGTTTTGATAAATTAATTCAAAAAAATTCAATTAATTAATTAAAAAAAAAAGGAATTTTAAGTACTCACAGTATGGAAAATCCTGTTAACACTTTGCAATGGTTTCTCATTCTTCACATTAACCCTATCGTAGGATTTATCATAATACTCCAATTCTCCACAGCACATGATGTCCTCTCCTAGAAAGTTTACAAGAAATACCAGAAAAAATAAGTTAACTTAACAATAAAAATGAAGAAAAACTACCTTCTTTAATATTGGGCAAAGATAACTTTCCTAAACGCGGAAAATCCATTTCCTCAATAATAACCCATTCAGGCTTGACAGTAACCGAGGCATCCCTGATCTTAATCTGTGGCCTTCCCTGGCCCCACTTCTTGTTCATCCCTTTGCGGTCCTTGTCGCGGTTCTTGAGGCCTTTGCCCAAAGCCTGCATAGCTCCAGACTGACCCCCAGAACGCCCGCCACGTCCTCTAAGATTCTTCTGGTTCCTAATGAACCTACCACGCTGGTACGGCGGTTTCTGCACTCTTGTAGTATCAACCAAATGGAAAGTGCTTTCATCTTCATCATGGTAATAAGCATATTGGCTTCCAGAACCAAATTGAGAAGCATATTTTACTAAAAAAATACATTTGCCAGTTTTAACAAGGCCTGTGAATGAAATGGGAAAGGGGCCACTTACTGGTGTACTTCTTATCCTGGAAAGCAACACCAGTCCAATCGCTCACTTTTCCCAAGCGGTCCCCTTTGCTGAACGGCTGGTAAGGCATATCGCGGAATTGATCCGGCATCTCGCAAGGGCCCCATCCTGTCGGATTGTCCTGGATCACCGGCGCCTCGAAATGCGGCACCTGGCTGCTTGCACCATCGGTTAAAGTCATCGGAACGCACTTTACTTCCTCTTGTAACAGATTATTTAAAGAGTAATCTAATTAATTTAACCGTGCTGTTGCTGTTAATTAACAAACACCACACGATTTATTAACCTGTCAGAACGACACCGACTGTCAGTTTTTGGTGCTTTTTGACGGATTTCCGGAAGTGACGCACTGCACATGTGCAAAGCAACATAACCTGCACAGATTCAAAAGTTCAGAAAGTGTTGTAAACAAAAATAAAAAGTTAAAAAAATGCGGCTGTTGAGTAAAAATAAACAATTTGGCTCGGTGCCAAATAAATTAGGTCTCCAGAAATATCCATTCAAACGCCTTCGCTTGCATCTGCAAGCACAACTATCACGTTACAAAAGTAAGGAAATAAAAAAAAGATTCCCAAAGTACCAGGAAAATGGAAAATCAAAGTTCCCCGTGTGCACAGTGTGAAAAACCAGCTGAATTAAAGTGTGCCAATTGCAAATTAGTGTCTTACTGCAGCAAAGATCATCAGAAAGCTCATTGGAAAACACACAAAGCTCTTTGTCTAGCTTATGAGGTATGCTATTGTATCTAAAAGCGCTTTTTCTCTACAGTAGAAATGATGAAATTTCAGATAAAAAATGACGAAAAACTTGGAAAATGTTTGGTGGCTGCCAGAGATTTAAATCCTGGAGATATAATTATATGTGAGGAACCTATGGTGATTGGACCTAGGCCGCATTTGATTGAAGAAGGTCCGGTTCCTTGTCCAGGTTGTTGCCGCCTGGTTCTGGCTGACAAATCTCCCAGATGCGAAGGATGCAATTGGCCAGTTTGTAACACAATGTGCGATGGATTAGGTGATCCAATGAGACATGGCATGGAATGCTTTGTTTTGGCTTTATGCAATGAAAAACCCACAAAAAAGCTTCATGACTTTTACAGGTGCTAAATTTCATTGCTTAAATTTAACTTTTTATATTGTTATAAACGAAAATTTTGTTTTTTCTACAGACAAGATGTTCTATTACCTTTGAGAGGCCTCCTAGTGCAAAGACAAGGCCTAAAACGATGGGTAAAACTAATGGCAATGGAATCCCACTTGGGGAAACGCGGAAAAGGGACTGCAGTTTACAAGTATTTTCAAAAATTCCTCAAAAAACATCAAAATTAAAGCGAAAATTTGCAATTTTTTTAGAAACATCGACAAAAGAGTTGTCCAGTACTTGAGCCGCTTCCTTCTGAAACTGAAAGCAATGGAACAAGCAACCGGAAACATATTTTTACCGGACATTTCGCCGGAAACGCTGCACAAAATCTGCGGCATCATCGACGTGAACGCTTTGGAGTTGAACCAGGACGGGGAAATGTCTGCTTTATATCCAACAGCGTATTTAATGGAGCACAGCTGTTTGTGCAATACGGTCCATCATTTTGCCTCCATCGAGAAAGGCTATAAAATAACAGTTAGGGCAGCTTTTGCAATACAAAAAGGGCAACACATAACGACAATGTACACCCATGCATTATGGGGAACACAAGCAAGACGCGAACATTTGCGCGAAACTAAATACTTTTCCTGTTCTTGCGTCCGTTGCTCCGATCCAACGGAACTGGGAACTTATCTGAGTGCCTTGAAATGCATGGGTACCGAGGAAAATCCATGCGATGGATACCAATTGCCCGTGGAACCGCTGAAGGACAATTCCGACTGGTCATGTGAAAAATGCAACGTGAAATTAATGGCTGAAGATGCAGCTTCTTTGGTCAATCAAATAGGCGATGAAGTGGACAAAGCGCAACTTGCCAATCCGACAGTTAGGGAATTGGATTCTTTGATGAGCAAAGTTTTAACGTTTTTGCATCCGCAACATTACCATGTGTACTCCATTAAGCACTCCTTGGTGCAATTGTACGGATACCAGCAGGGATATCTACCGAATCAGATTACCGATGAGTTGCTGAAGTATAAAGCGGCAACTTGCAGGCAATTGATCGGTGTTACCAATGCTTTGGATCCCGGAAATGCCAGATTGTGTTTGTACTCTGCAGTGCTGCATTTGGAACTACATACAGCCACTATGATTTACGTGAAACGCAAATGGGATGTGGGAATAAAAAAGGATCTTATAAAGCAAATCATAGAGGCCTCGGAAAGCATTGAAAAAGCCAAAAAGGTTTTGACTTACGAAACAACTTCTCCTTCTGGTGAAAAACTGTTTCAAGTTGTTGAAAAAGCACGCATTGATTTCGATAAGTGGCTCAATCGATACAAAGTTGATGTAAATTCAAATTACAATTGATTTTTTAATCGTTTTCATGTTTTTCCATAAACTGTTTGTTGTTTTACTTACGTTGAAAGCGATAAATAAATAAAGTTAAAGAATTGAAGCGCTTCAAAAGTTAATTTAAAAAGCGCGCCATTAAAAGATTGACAAAATTCAAATTGATTGACTAAACTGACAGTCCTTGACAGACCACTATAATTTCGTTGTTTTAAAAACAATAATTACAAAAAATCATTGCGATGGAATAAATTAAGTGAATTAATTCAATGGTAAACTGGTTTGCTGGTTATTCAGCACAATATCGATTTTAGAGAAGCAAAGGGCAATGAAGGCAATGCAAAACTCACATTTTGTGTTGTTCAAGCAGTATTTATGGCTCTCAGTAAGATTCTAGAGGAGATTCCTTCTTTGGACAATAAAGCCATGGAATTGGCCCTGTTGCCCGGCAGTTTCTTCTTCGTGCCAATCACAGTGGTCTTCTGTGTGGCCTCCTACTATATTGTCAAGTGGTGTCAATGTGAAGCAAAGATTGTGGCCATTCGAGATGTGTCCAAAACACACAGTTGGAGACCCATTAAAATATCCTCCAGAGTAATCTATCAGCTGTATTTGCATGTCTGAACCTTTGTAAAATCATTACTTGTAGCCCTGGTACTGTTCCATATGTGAGTCCTTGTTGATCAATGGAATTGGTGTGTACTGTGATTGCTGCAGTGTTTGTTCAGACCCTGATTGCATCAAACAAGCTAACAAAACGTTGATCTGCAAGAGCATCACCAGCAAAACTGAAAGTTTAAAACATCATTGGGTTAAAGGTATCTAAATTCATTTAAAATTTTCATTTTAAAGTAAAAAAGAAATTTTAGGTAATTTACCTTTGGGTGCTGCCTGTGCCATATGCTCCGAAGACTGTTCTTTGGAGCCGGGATTAATAGATTACCAATGCTGCTGGTGCCAACGGACGGTACACACGGAATGCATGCGAAAAACCACCGAGCAGTGCGATTTTGGGCCCTTTAAATCAATGATTGTGCCTCCGTGGTGCGTGCAAACTGCTCGCATGAAGAGGAGCATCCATCGACATCTACTTTTGCGCGGCGTAAAGGACCCGGGATGGTCCAATTGGTCGCCGTTGATAGTGGTAGCTAATCGCAAGTCGGGTAACAATGACGGCGGTACAATTCTTGCAGAATTTCGCAGGATTTTAAATCCAGCGCAAGTCATTGATCTAGCTGAAAGACCGCCAGCTGCTGCTCTTCAATGGAGCGTTTTGACCGCTCCGAAACCTATAAGGGTCCTGGTGGCGGGCGGAGACGGAACGATCTCTTGGTTGCTGACCACTTCGCATAAGATGGACTTGGAGCCGCAGCCGGTAATTATGACCCTTCCGCTCGGCACCGGAAACGATATGAGTCGCGTTTTGGGATGGGGCAAGGAAACTGTCGAAGACGATATCGATGCCACCAAGATTATAGATAAGATTCAGGAGGCTCGTCTTTCTGAAATTGACAGGTTTGTTGTATTTTCTCTGTCTTATTTCTTAAGAAAAAATGATTTTTTTACAAAGATATCTTTTGAATTGTCAGCTCTTTTTAAAGATACTGAAAGTAGTTTTCTGTTAATTGAAGAGTTACAAAGATTCTATTATTATTTTCAGAGATATCTTTGTTAAAAATTCAGCAATTTATTTGAAATAATTAATTTACAAAAAAGCAATGTTTTGTAGGTGGAAAGTGGAAATAACTCCATCGAAACATTTGGGCATGCTTTTGCAAAACAAAACGCATTATATGTATAATTATTTCAGCATCGGAGTGGATGCACAAGTTGCTTTGGATTTCCACAAGACTCGCGACAGTAAATTCTACCTCTTTAGCAACCGATTATTTAACAAAGTGAGTTAAAAGGCAAAGAAATATTGGAAAACTTTTAGAAAAACTTTTTGTTTCAGGTGTTGTATTTGATCTTTGGAACGAACCAAGTGGTGTGGTCCGACTGTAAAAACATTGAGCAACATTTAGAGCTGTTTTTGGATGGACAGAAAGTGGAATTACCGGAATTGGAATCGATTGTGGTGCTAAATATTCAATCGTGGGGCGCCGGAGTCGATTTGTGGGGTCTCAGTGGAGAATCCTCTTCGCAATCGTACAAAGACGGAGTGCTTGAAGTGCTCGGAATCTACAGTTCGTTTCACATAGCTCAACTTCAAGTGGGTTTGTCCACTCCTCATAGGATAGGACAAGCCAAATCTGTTGAGGTTTGATTTTTTTTTTCATTATTTTTAATTTAATTGAACCTTTTCAGGTTTTTTTTCTCAATTGAATTAAAAATTTAAAGGTTTAATTGAAATTTAATTATTTAAATTCAAATTAAATCTTTTATTTTTTGTTTTGTTTTTATAATAAAAAAGAGATAAAAAGTAAAATAAAATTGTTTTAGATACGTTTGTCAGCAACTTCGCCAGTCCAAGTGGACGGCGAGCCATGGGAACAACGACCGGCCACAATTCGAATCTCTTTGGTGGACCAAGCGCCCGTTTTGGTCAACAAGAAACGCAGTAGTATTAATCTGGCTTCGGTCTCATCACCGAAAAAACTCGTTCAGTATTAACTGCAGAGCCCAAATACCGCAAAAATGCATTTATCAGTACTTATAATCAATTTTTAAAGCAAAGAAGAAGAAAAAAAAGACGCAATTATTGCGCGCCCGACCGTACTTTTAATTAATATTAACCATTAATAACCAATTTAATTGACTAAGTCGAATTACGGAGGAAAAGAAGTTTACCTTTTAAGATGTAAAAAAACAAATGCGTGTTCCACAATTACAATTACCACACGATTCCTTAATTATTACATGCAATTGATTAGTTAATTTTACTAGATGTGTAATTTATTACTGTTAATTAATGTTATTCCCAATCTTTGAGTATTTGCTCGTATTCGGCATCGGAATAAAAGGGCTCGTTAATGTTGCGGATCATGTTCTCGCCGCAGTAGAGACACTCGGACGCTAAGATGCTGTCGATGTCGTTGCGGACCATGTCGCGCGAAGTCAAGCCCGAAGAACCGGTGCTGATGTTGTCCACCACCGTCTGCTTGTTAACCATATTCAGTTGCAACTGTAGATCGGCTAATTTGTTGCGCTTGGCCGGCCCTTTAAATATTTGTACAAATATTTTGTTATATAATTTTGTTTTTGTTATATCGAAGAATTTTATAAATCTATTATATACTGATTATACACACACACACACACACACATTTGATCATTTTAATGATAATGTGAACCTGTGAACATTGATAAATCGGATGTTGTTTTTGAACTGTTCAAATTAGTGTTTTAATTAATCGTAAAAGGTGTTGTTGAATATTGTTGTTATTGTATTACTGATCTATGCGAATAAAAACCTCACAGAATTTACTTGTAAAAAGCTTTTTACTTTGGTTTTCAGTAACTAATTATCATTAGTAAAGAAAATTATTACTAAAATTTAATGAAAAAAAGTCAGCTTTGAAAGGTTGTCAGGGAATTCCATAGGTTGCTAAGGGAATTCCGCGGCGGCCATCACGGATTTCCCAGCAAGAACCAATGACAGCTCCGAATTCAATTCAAATCATTTTAAAAAACTCACGCTGATTCGTCGCTTAACACGTGTTTGAAATTCGAATAATTTTGTTTTCATTTAAATTAATAATTATAGATTACTGATTTATCTGCTTAACTAAATTACCTAAAAGCATTTTTATGTCTTTATCCATTAAAACTTGTGTAATTAAAGGATAAGTTAATGAATGAAACCAAATTATTAAAAAAATGCACTCACCGAGCAACGGTTTGAGTTCTTTGGTCAAACAATCGGCGTGGAATCTGTGTCTGCAGGGAAACATGTAAAACGGTCTGATTAGAATATTCACTTGGCAGATTTCGCACAAATCCGTTGGTTTGAAGCGAGTATATTTATTCCTAAACGATTGGATTTGCTTGCGCACCGCTTCAGCAAAAACCGTCGCTTCGTCCATTTCCTTCTTCAGTTCTTCTATATCATGATTGTATTTCTAAAACAACATTTTCCATAATAACTACCAAATCAGCGATACCAAATAATAATAAAAAGTACCTTTAAAGAGTTGCAAATAGCGTCCTTAAAATGATCAATGGTAACAAAATCCGAGAAGAATGTTAAAATATCTTCAATGCGAATATACTCATCGCAAATCTTCAAGAATTCCATTGCCGTTTGAATATCATCTTTGCCACTGATAACATGCCTTGCTACAAAAACACAAATTTCAAAATTAGGAACCCTTACTGTGATTAAAGAACAAACCAATTTTCAGCCACAACTTTTTCCGAAGTTCCACATCATTCTCCGGCGCTTGATTGGCAACGCCAATTGCAATATCCTGACCGATTGTCAAGCCCATATCAACAGCACTTTCCCACAGACCCAATAAACAAGAAAGCTGCACACTGGCCACCGTTAAATTGTATTCCTGGCACAAGCGAAGAGCGAAATGAATATCGTAATTGATGCACATCGCGTTCTGCCCTTGCGAATCCAAATATTGCAGCAACTTCTGCGGCTCGTACTTCGCATAGAGAGAAATCAGCAAATTGTGGACAGCTTTCTCCGGACATTTCAAATTGTTTATACAAAACTCCAAGTATTTTATCACCTCTTTGGATTGCGTCTCGCCGTTGCAGCTTACAAGCGCCGGCAGCAATTTGGACGCCTGCAAATTGCCTTTCTGGTCAATTAGGGTCTTCACCACCAGCTTTGGAATCTCTTGTATTAAAATGGGAGCGAACTGGTAAAACAATTCGCGATTATTTTGACTTTTGAGGACTTCCAAAGCTTCCACGAAACTGTTCTTGTAAATATGCTGTCTAATCAACTGGAAATAAAAAAAAATAAAAATTTTACTTATTTCTCAACAAAAAAAAGAGAAAACTATTAAATTTAAATACTTACGCTTTTGTAATCCTTATTAAACTCAGTCAACTTGATAGCATTTAATTTATCACCGTGACTGATCATTAGATCATAAACCGAACTTTTGTTCTTCTTGATACAAGCAGCCACTCTGCTGGAATCCATAAACGATTGGAAATCCTTTTGCAATTCGTAGTATTCATTGCTGGCATCTTTTCCCTGCAAACGCAGCTCTTCCATTTGACTCAAATAGAGTTCTATTAGCCACAGGGCAATCATTGTGATCTGCGTTTTGTCTTGCACATCAAAATTGTCCAGTTTCTTCCTCAGGAACAACTTCAAAGCGTCCAGTTGTTCGAGTTGCATGAACTTCAAGCAGATTTCTTCAAAACTCGACCTGGTCTCCGCATATCTCAGGGCACTGAGTTTATATTCGCCTTTTTCAAAGTGCATAGCGGCCTCCTGTATCAGCACTTCGTTGTAAAACACTTTGTTGTTCTTTGCAAAGCGCTTAGCCAAATCGAATTCCTTGCGCTGGCAATAAATCTGCCACAAATTACGATCCTCGTTCTTTATTCGGTATCGGAATAGATTCTTTTCCGTGACAGCCCAAACGGTTCCAGTGATGTAGTCGCGGATCACGTTTACCAATCTGCCGAAGGCTTCATTATAGTTGTCCTCGTACACTTGTTCGCTGTTCAGCACTGATAAGCCGCGAATGCAATTGTGGTAAGCCACAAGAACGTGGAATTCCGTTAGGGCCATCGTAAAGGCTTGCGTGAAGTCTTCTTCTTCGCAAATTGGTAGTTCCACTTTTGAAAATCGATCTTCCAAATCTTTTAGATTAATGTTATGCAGAAAATCGAAGTCTAACTGTGAAATATTTTGAATAATTTTAAATTAAAGTCATTAATTACAAGTATTATTGAATTTACCTGTGCAAAAAGAACTCCTTTTGCTGTGAGCCAAGCCATTCCGTTGGGTGTACACAAATTTTCGCTCCAGAAATGTATTTGCGAATATTTATAGTCGGCCTGTTCAATACAAGTATCCATTTCCGGTATTGAAAGGTATTTGCTAAACACTTGCTGGAAAATTGTAGTTCTGTTTTTAGTGCTTGCATTTCCAGTAAACAAATACAATCTCGCTGGCGTTGAAGCAAAAACAATATACTTTTCAGTTTCCGGAAGATTGTAATACTGCAAACCGGTAATTTGTACATTAGATCCTTTGCCAATATCAAAAACCTAAAAAAAATTATAACAAAATAAGCTTTAAAATCGTTTAAAAAAAACACAAAATTTACTTGTTTCCAGTATTTTTCTCCATCTAGCATTATATCAGTTTCCCAAATCAGTCCTTTTGAAGTTCCTAAAATAAACAATTCATTTATAAAAAGAAAAACAGTAAAATTGCAAATTTACCTAATAAAATTGGTCCTGTTTTATTATCAGCATCATTTGAATCACACCAAGCCACTTGGGTTACTTCATGATTGCCCATTCTAGGAGTTAACGGTCGTAATTTTGCGTTCATTTTACGGGACAAGTAATAAGTTTCATTTCCACATAATAGAATAGTGTGGAATCCATAGGGATCCAGAAACAGATTGCTTAATCTGTTGCCCCTTGGCAAAGCAATTTCTTTTTTTGCATATAAAACAAATAATTAGTAGTATACTGTAAAATTTTATGAGTAATACCTTCGTTTTCACTTTGATTGGCTAAATTCATGCGGAACATTAAACTGTTGGCCATTGCAACCACCAGGAACTTATTTGAAATGGCAACATGAGTAATCCGATCACTGGGTGTGAAATCCTTCTTGGATTTCGTAAAAATGGGCACATTTGGTTCAATGTTTATTTCTAAATATCCAGAGGTTGTCTGCAATTAATAATCAGGTCGATAATCGAATGCAAACTTTTATTAACAGTAAAAAAGGAATAATTACCATTTCAACATTTGGTAGAGAAGTTGCTTTGGATTTTTGCGATTCCTGTTCATATTGATCGAATACATTCATTTTGCTTATTCTTAACTTAAAAATAGCACTTTTATTCTGTAGAAAAACAGAATTTCTTTTTATTTGTTGTTATTTTCGATTATTTATTACTTTTTAACTTTTTTACTTACCACCCAGCAAAACAAATTTTTAGGTTATGTCGTGCAACAAAAGTTGCCTATGTGCTACATATCAATGTTTGAAAATAAGCAACATAGGCAATTTTTGTAGCACGACTTTGTTTTGGTAAGTGGCCAAGTGGTAAATAAACAATTTAAAGAGTGATAAATCAGTGATAAATAATCAAAAACGCAGCAAATTAATGGTAAAAAAGCATTTATTTTCAAAAGGAAAGTTCTATTTTTACGTTAGGAATAAGCAAAATGGTTTTATACGTATGGTATATTATTTTCAAATAACAAATTGTATATTTTAATCACATAAAATGTCCACAATGGCCCCAAATGGTAAGAATAACAATGGAAGCAATGCATTTAAATAAAATGGCCATTAAATTTGCAGAGGAATGCTCCCCTATTAAAAGTATTTCTGAATTGCAAGATGTTTTACTGGACATTCCAAACTGGGCATCAAAAACAATAAAGTTAGAGCCCCGATCCACTTGTAAAGTGGACAATCAAGTGCTCCATTGCCATCATCTGGAAAATACTGATTTTCATGTACCTAGAATCGTCTCAGCTTTCGTTCCACGAACACTTGTATGCCACGATTACAAAAACGGATACTTGCTGGACCGATTCATTGATGGGGACCAAATGGGGGTCTCCTACACATTCTACAGATGGAATTTAATAGATATATTTGTGTATTTCAGTCATCATTTCATAACTGTACCTCCTTTGTGCTGGATCAACAAAGCCCATGAGAATGGTGTGAAAATCTTAGGAACAGTCATAACAGAATGGGATGAAGGGGTGAAATTATGTGAAGAATTCCTAGCAAATACTTCTGCTATGCTGCAATTTGTTGACGGATTGGTGCAGTTGCTGATAGCATTCAATTTGGATGGCTGGTTGATTAATGTTGAGAATCCTGTTGCTTTTCCTGAAAGACTTGTGGATTTTCTCCACGAATTGACCAAAAAGGCCCATGAAAAGAAGCCTGGCTCTTTGATTTTGTGGTATGATAGTGTATTAAAGGATGGACAATTGAAATGGCAAAATGAATTAAATTTAGAGAACCAGTAAGTAATAGTTTTTTCGCTATTTTTTTTTTTATTTAAATTTTGTGGTTTTTCTTATAGATGCTTTTTTTATGTTTGCGATGGCATATTTTTAAACTACAATTGGAAGGACGATAATTTAAAAAGGAGTGCTTTGATGGCCAAGCACAGACAACAAGATGTTTTTGTTGGAATTGATGTTTTCGGTAGAAAAACTTTCTACAAAGAAGGTTTCGACTGCTATAAAGTATGAAAATCATTTGTTTTGTCACTTTTTAATTGTTAATTTTTAAAGGCAGCGCAATTAATACGACAATCTAAACTTTCCATTGCGATTTTCGCGCCTGGTTGGACACACGAATCACTTGAAGATCAGAAAAACCTGGCAAAGTTTAAGGAAAACGATAATACCTTTTGGAACTGCTTGTGGCCTTATTTATACACATCTCCTATTGATAAACCTTTTCATACGACATTTCATATAGGAGCAGTCGAAGTATTTCAAAAAAAAAAAAGCTTTTCCACATTTAAATTATATATATATTTTTTAGAATAACTTCCATTTAGATCGACAACAAGTACAATTATCCCTGATTCCTTTTTCTCAGGACCATTTAAACGCTTCCGAATTGAAAGATAGATGCAAATGTTTACAATTATTGGCAACAGTTAACAACCAAGCTTGTTCAATTGAAAAAAACGATGAAAATTTAATGTACCATCATTTATTTTCTTTGGATATCAAAGTTGATGGACCAATTTATCTATATACTTTCACAAAAGTGCTTATTACAGAACAATTCCTTGATATTTATCTGATAGTCAAAGAAAATGAGCGCACAAAATTAATTGTGTGCAGTTCTTTATATCGTCAACCCAAAAATACTAATTCTAAGACAATAATTAATGCTTCAATTGTAAATACGGATGAATCGTGTGGTTCTTTTGATGTAAGACCAGAAAATTCAACTTTAAGGTAACAATTTCTTTTTACAATTTGTTTGTAAACACTTTTTTGATTTAAAATGATTTGCAGAGGATTTAAAATTGATTTCAAATCCCCCGTAGTGTTGGTGGACATATTTGGTGCTATTCCGCGTGGAAAATCTGTAGTTTTAACTGGATTTGGTTTAAAAGCATTGTAAATTAAGAATTAATTAATAAATAATTTGTTTAATGAATTATTGAAATGTTTTTAACAAGTTTTTAATCGCTTTATCCATGCTACGCTACAATTGGTCAGTTTGAACGAAAATTAATGATGGCCGCCGACTCAATAACCAATCGCGGAGGAATTTCCTTGTTAGTACCAAAGCAACCATTATAGTCAGCTGATCACTGCTTTGTTTTTGTTTATATGAAGCGAGTTTAGTTCAAGTAATTAAATTTTTGCGTTTTGTGTTAATTAAATCGTCTCAAAACTATTAAACAAAGACGGAAAAAAGTGCTGTTACTGTTGCGAACCCTTGGGGCAGTTGGTGACTTGTTGTTGGCAGCAGTGGAGCGGTTGCTTGGATCGCGCCATGTTATTTGTGTGTGTTGTATTGTAATTAACAGAACATTTGTAAATAATATTAATTACGGTTAGTTTTCCTGTTGAAATCGGTTAATTGTACAGTAATCTACTAGCTGAGTGATCTATACACAATGAGTTACGGACGTCCGCCTCCTCGCATTGAAGGAATGGTTTCTTTGAAAGTAGATAACCTCACATATCGTACGACGCCTGAAGATTTGCGCCGTGTTTTCGAGAAATGCGGCGAAGTGGGCGACATTTACATACCCAGGGATAGATTTACTAGGGAAAGCCGCGGATTCGCTTTCGTACGGTTAGTATTCTGTGATTTCCAGTGGTGGTTTTACTGTTTCAAACTTTGCAACTGTTTGTCGCACAGGTTTTATGACAAAAGGGATGCCGAGGATGCTCTGGACGCCATGGATGGTAAAATGCTTGATGGCAGAGAACTGAGAGTCCAAATGGCCAGATACGGACGGCCCACATCGCCGCACAGACGCTACGGACGGTCCAGTCGTCGACGGTAATTTTCCTATGGTTATTTTTAAGGAAATTGTTTATTTTCCAAGTGTTTTCAGGGGGCATTCAAGAGACAGATCTAGATCCAGATCCAGATCGCGCAGAAGAAGTCGCTCGCGTTCCCACAGAAGGAGATCAGCGTCGAAGAGTCGCTCCAGGTCTGATAGCAAGAGTTCCAGAGGCCGATCAAAGTCACGGTCGGAATCCAAAGGAAAGGATAGCAAGTCAAGATCCAGATCAAAATCATAGGTTTGTTGATATTTAATTTCGTCAATTTTTAAAGAGTTGCTAAATTCTATTGTTTGTTTTTGATTGTTTTTAATAGTTTGCAATTTGTTTTTAGGTCTGCGGGGGCGTTCATTAAGAGTTTGCTGTTTGCATTGCGGTTTGTTTACAGATTTAAAAGCAAAAGGTACATTAGTTTAGTTATTTTGCTATTTACCATTTAAAAAGACTTAATTAATCTGACGAGTTAGGAAGAATCTATAAGCTTTCAATGTTTTAGAATTTCCTCGTTGCGAAATTGTTTTTTTTTTTTTTCATTTTTCATCAATAATATTACAAACTGAATTATTATTGAACACTCAGGACTTTTCCACTTAATGCATTAACTATACATGACGTTAAATATTATTAAAAATGCTTTTTGTATAGATTCTAAACTTAAAAAGAAAGCAGAGAGCAAAGTAAGGCACGAAATGTTTTTTAATTGTTTGTTCTCTTTGGTTTTTTCTCACATGAAAAAAGAATCTTAACTGTTGCTACTCAATTCTTTGATTAAAAAAAAATCTGTTCCTTTATGAAACTCGAATATAATACTATTTGTTACTAAACATTAATTAAACAGATAAATAATAATAATATTAAAATACTATTTGTAAAATGAATCGACACACAAATTAAGACTTGAATTGAATATCTTATTTATATTTAAAACAGTTTTTCTTGCCGTTTTTTATTTTATTTTTCATTTCAACAAATTCCATTTAATTGAATACTTTGAATTTTAATTAAAAGAAAAATTGGCAATCATCAGAAGAAAATAATAATTAAGCGATAATTTATAAATATCTGCGACTAACTGGTTTTAATTGTTGATGCACACAGGCCGTTAGCTGTGGTCAGTTGGGCGATTACGAACGAGAGAGATAGAGAGAGAAAGAGAAAGGGAGAGCTGATGAATTCGGGGGGGTGGTGTCTAGCCGCCGCGCGTCTTGCGTGCTTCCCGAGAGCAGCCTCCTCGCAGCCGCCCCCCAAGTCGGCCCGACCTCTTTCTCTGCGTGCTGTGTGTGAGTCGTGCAGAGCAAAACCGTTGAACAAAAATCACACAGACACAGCAGATAAACACACGCGCTCTTCCGCTCTCCGCTACAATGTGTTGCAGTTGCTGTTGCTGTCGCTGTCGCTGTCCACCCCCAGCGTCTCCTGTAGTGCACCACCACTCTCTCTCTATTTGCAGATCAGCCAAAGTTAAAATTCTAAAAAAAAAAAATCAGTAGTTTTGGGGGTTTAAATGATTTTTTTAAATGTAAAATAAGTGCAATGGTTTGGAAGGGTGGGGGCGGTGGAATTATTAAGAGGAATTCAAAGAGGGTAGTGCGTTCAACGAAAAAAAATTAACAGTTTTAATTGTCTTTCAGAGAGGTCCTTGGAGGGTAAGTAAGTTTGCTAAATAAGTTTTTTTTTTGCAGAGGAATAAAATGTTTTAGTTTTTTAATGGTTTTTTAGTTGCAGGTTTTCTTTATTGCTGTTATTAATGGTTTTGATGGTTTATATATAAAATAAAGATGTGCTTAAAATGAAAAATCGTTTTTTTATTTTTTATAAATCCCATCCTCTTAATAAATAAAAAATATTAATTGTTATTGAAAATCCTCACTTTCTCTTTTTGCAGATTAAATTACAAATAAAAAATTTATTAAAAAAATGTATTCAAAATTTTATGGGGTTGTAAATGATAATTTATTTACCATCATTTAAAAAAATGTAAATTCCGGTTTTCTGGTTTTTTTTTTTTAATAGCGGGGTCGGTAGAATTACTAAAAGGGATAAAGAAAGGACAATGCATGCAACGGAATAAATGCACTTTAAATTGTTTTTCATTTTTAAATGTCTTATTTAATAAAAAAAAAAAATTATAATAGAATTGTCAATATCTTGTGAACAAAATAAAAATAAAACGGGATTACACAAGTGGGAATCCTGTGAGTGCCGAGAGGAGATTGTTTGTAATGATGTAACCAGCAAACAATAATGTGATAAGCGTTGATGGGATTTACATTTCCCATGGAGTATTACGGTTTGACGCAACAACAAATAAACCGCACATCGCGCACACAATGACAAAGCCTTTAGGGGTGGTTTAGGCGCCCCCTTATTTCGCAGCATCACTGCAAGCAGTTCCGCTGCAAGTACAGCAGAGCAGCAACTATTGCCTGTACTTTATAGCGTTGACTGAAAGAATATTCTTTCAGTCAACGTTTATAGTCTCTATACTATAGCGTTACGGGTACTTAAAAGAGGGAGGAAGCGTGGCTTATTAATTAGTCAGTCGTGAAGGGTGTGCATCATTTCAATTATGGGATGGAACGGTGCGCGACAAACTGACGACGACGTTGTCTTTATTGCCATTATTTAGCCAATGACCCGGAAAATGGTCGCTTTTTTATACTCTTCCGAAGTTTGTTTGGCTCTGTCCTGCACATCCTGTGTGTCCAGACTGCTGATGAGCGCAAATAGAGCAAACAGGGAGGGTGTACAATATGCACTCGAACTCAGAGCAATGAATAATTGTTCTCCAAGTGTCAACAGCAAATAAATTATTTGCATTTTGGGGGATGGCGTTTTGTCGTAGAAATTTCACGCTTCATTTGCCGTTATTTTTGTGGGAAACTTTTCCGGTTCCGCTTTTAGTGGTTTTGTTTCATTGGTTTTTGGTTTGTTAAGTTTTTCTTTTCTTAGGGAATTAATTAGTTTTAATGCATTCAAAGGATTCTTTTAAACATTTAAAGGGCGCTAAATGAAAGTCTTCATTTTTTAAACATCGTTTAAAATTTTTCAAGTTTTTTTTTTCTCACCCTTCAAAAGTATTTAAATCAATTTCTTCTGAATTAAGAAGTTTTTACTAAATAATCTGTAAGTAATCCCTGATACAATTGAACCAATTAACGCAGAGTAATAATTTTAGTCTCAATTGAAAGGTTTTAAATTTTATTCGATAATATATGGAAAACGTCCCAAATTGGTACTGAAAATATTCCAAAATTAATAAAAACTCAATAAAAAGTATAAAAAATACTTCAAAACGTTAAAAAAATAATAATGACAAATTTGGTGTGAAATGATGCAGAGTAAATATAAACAGATTGATTTTCAATGTATAAACAAGAAATTATCGGGTCACGCGTGCACTACCCCCTTTTTACATCGAAATTGGCATATTTGCATTTAGCATCCCTCTTCCCTCTACTTAGCAGTCGTGACGCTCTCTCTGCTCTCCACGTATACACCGCACATAACAAAGGTCCGGTCCAGTTTTTTCCGAACAATTGGCTCCGCAGGGCATTAGCAAGATAAGGGTGAACGGGGCACGAGGACGCGTTACGTCCGGACGGCGGGCGGGTCGCGTGTTAAGCGGTTCCGGGGTGGTTTCCAAATCATGTTTGACATATGTAAGTGGCACCGTGGCCGCCGCCGACGCTCTCTTCCCATCTCGGCCACCCTCTTTTTTCGGTTGTTGCCGCTGAGGAGCGGTGCTCGTTCGCACGATGCACGCGACCGACCATCTAGCCGTCCACTCTAATCGCCTTCGTCGAAAGCATCTATGAAATTGTCACATTGTCACTAGCACCCAATTCAAAGCAAAGACATACAGCCACTCTGTTATTATTGTCTTGCCACCCCATCGGATGGTAATGTGCATTGTACAATTGGAGAGATATAGTTCCGCTTTTATATTTTATTCTCGTCATTTCTTTTAATAACTGTTATGAAAAGTTTGCGCGATATGCAATACAGGGGCTAATAATAATAATTTGTTTATTGGTCTTATGATTTTGTTTTGAGTTTTTTCTTTTATTAGTGGGGACTTAAAAAAAGTTTTATTTTAATTGCTGGGAACTATTTATTTTTTTCGGGAAAGATTTTATCATAGAAATAATTATCTTTAAAATGGTTAAGAGCTTTTTTAGTTCTAAAAAATTGTATTTTTATTATTCTTTTTTCGTTAAGAAAGAACACAAAAAAGTCACCGCTTTTAAAAATGTAAACTTTTTAAACCCTTTTTGAGTAGTTAAAAACGTTAAAAATAAGGATTTTATTATGTGAATTGAGAATTCTTCAGCTTCAAAAATATTAATAGAGAGGTGTATTCAAAATTAAATTTTGAATTTTCTATTGAGGGAGGTTTTTATTCTTTAAGGACATATTTAATAAATCAGTTTCAAAGTCTTATAAAACCGTTTTTCGTCATTTAAGTACAAGAAAAAAGACTTCGAATTATTTTGAAATCATTTTGTCGCCTAAGGCTTTTTTATTGCTATAAAAATGTCTAATAATATTAAAAAGAAAACATTTTAAAGCCATTTTAAGCAAGCAAAATAGCCCTAAAATTAACTCAATACTTTAGTGATATTTTATTATCTTTAGAAGAAACCATTAATTGATCAGAAACTAGTTTTAAGATATTTTTTTCCTTAAATAATGTTCTAAAAGAGTTTCCTACTATTTCAAATTCAATTAAATCCTTGTTAAAAGTTCAAAATTAGTTGTTTTACATCAAAATCGCAATGTTCTTTGTTTCTAATCGTTATACAAACTATAAATTTATTTATTTAACAATTATTAATTGAATATAATCAATTTAATTTAAAAATAGATTAGATTAAAGCCCCAACTTTAATTAAAAAGTAAATGAGCTAAAAAAAATCCAAAGAATTAGAATTAATTTAACCAAAACAAAAGGCCATAAAGAAGAAAAGCTGAAGATAACGATCTGAATTTCTGATTAAAACCAAAACTAAAACCGCAAAAGCAGAGTAGAGCGCCTCGGAAGATCCATAAAATGCAGAGCTTCTGTTTTCGATGAGGGCACAAACGACCTGTCAGCTACAGGCAGTCACGAGTGCCCGAGCTCCAACAAGAGCACCACAAGGGATGAAACGAGGGTTCAAGTGAATGGCTGCGACCAATCAACGTACCGTTTCGAGGGTTAAAGGGGCGGTTTCGCCAAACGACACGAACAGCCCTCGAAATCAATTCCGCATTGCTATATAAAGCGCAAATCCCTGCGGGATTCGAATCATTTCCTGTTCAAATTTTGCGCTATTTAGTACTGCTTTAAAATTAATTAAAAAAAAAATTATTAAAGAAATACTAAGAATTTGAAAGTAGTGATAAAATTTTAAAAATGAGTCGTTCTGTGCATTCACAACTACCTGATTCTTCGTCGTCGCCGCCAATTAGGTATTTTTTCAAAAAAATTTTTGTAATGAAAATTTTTTATTATATGGTGACACGGTTTTAGTTTGCAATATGGTGCTTACAATAACGGTGACGATTTGTCCGAAGAAGAATTGTCCGAGCTTCCTAGTTGCGTATTTGCAGCTAGGGCTTCTTCTTCAAGCGGTGGTCCGGCCGCCCCCGGTTTGCAACATCATTATATGGCTAATTTGCATCACGGTAAGTGACTTTTTTCCTTCTTTTTCTTTTGCTTAAACGATAAAAAAATTGTAATCTAATTGGATTTTTATAACAATTTAATTATTTTAATTAAATTTCAATTGTTTATTTTTAGTATTTTAAATGAATTAATTGTAAATTAAGAAATAATTATGATTTTTTAATGTTTAATTTACGGATTGATTAAATACCACGGTGCTTTTTCAATCAAAGCATTTATTATGCTTTACAAAAACAAGAAAAAACATCCGAATTTTTAAATATTTTCTTTGAACAATTAAATCAATATTTCACAAATAGTAAATTGCGGAAAAATCATCAGAAAGTTATATTTCGTTTGAAAAATTAAAATAAAATTTAAAGGACAATAAATAATTGCTAAATACAAAACTAATTTGAAAAATTTCAAATGGAAACTTAAAAAAAAACTCTGTTAGCCGACGCCTTCACTTTCAAATCAGTAAAGAGCAACAATAACACAAGAAAAAACAGAAAAAAATTTAAAAAAATTAAAACAATAATTAAAAATACAAAATAATGGTAATTGATATCATAATATACAAAAAAATGTTCAATTTTCCTTTAAAACTACTAAAAAAAACTCTATTGCCTGGCGCCTTCACTTTTAACGCAGTCATTCCTTAAGAAAAACAAGAAAAAACATCAGTTATACAGCGCATTCACTTTCCAAACAGTGACTGCTTTATACAAAACCAAAACAAACAATAGACAATTAAGAAAAAACAAAAACAATAAATAACTTTAAAATATACAGAAAAATGTAAAACTTAAATAAAAAACCAATTAAAACCTTTAAAAAACCTAAGAAGCAAAACAAAATCGAAAAACAATTATAAGAAAAATCAAAAATAATATTTAAAAAACAATAAATAACTTTAAAATATACAGAAAAAATGAAAAACTTCAAGGAAATGTCAATTAAAACCTTAGAAACCCGGCGCCTTCACCGATATTAACTAATTAATGGAAATATTAACATTTTTCAAATTGTTAGTTAATTTTTAAGAATTATAATGTTAAAGCAAGTAAAAACAAACATTTTATGTATTAATAGATTGTAGTAACGTATTGATTTTTGTGTTGAAAGCAGATGCTGGGCAATGCAGCGGCGGTACGTTAAATGGCGGCAGCGGAGGCGGCGGCGCTGGCGCCGAATACTACGGCAATTCGCCGTACCGAGTTCAAAGACACGCCGCCAACATTCGAGAGAGGAAACGAATGCTGAGGTCTGCTATAGGACCCACCGGGTACTCTTTAAACAATTGATGTTTTTTTCATAATAATGTTTTATGGTTTTACGCTTTATTTAATTTTTTATTTAATTTTAATTTTTTTTTTTTTGATGTCTAAAGTTTTGTAGATTGAAATATATTTAATTTATTATTTGTTTTTATTGTAGTTTTTAATGAGTTATATTATTTTTTATAAAATTTCTAGAAAATTAATCATTTTATTAGTTGACTAAATTTATTTTTGTAGAACGAAGAAGAAATACTTTTTTGCATGATTTTTAATAAATGTAATCATTACACTTTGAAAAAAGGTTTTTTTTTTTATAAATCATTGACTTTTTCATTGACCAAATGCAAATTAATTGATCTAAGAATTACCAATTTAAAAATCTTACCTTAAAGAAGAAAAAACAGCTCCATTTTTAAGTTTTCTTTTAAAAACTTTGCTTGGCTGATATCTGTAACAAAAAACAAATATTAGAAAAAGTCAAATCCACCCAAAAAGCAGTTTATTAATGAATTTAAATTAATAAAAAAATAAAAATAATTAATAAATAATAAAAAAAGAAAACAATAAAAAGGAAAGGAAAAATATAAAAAAGAACACCAGAAAAGAAGAATAAAATTGATAATTTAGAGGGTGGTTTACAGCAGTATAAACGCCGCGTTCGATGAGCTAAGAATGCACGTGCCGACATTTCCTTACGAGAAACGTCTCAGCAAAATCGACACCCTTAGATTGGCCATCGCGTACATTGCACTCCTTAGGGAGGTTTTAACAGCCGATTGCGACCCCTTGACTTACGTTGAAAGATGCCTTCGAGGGGAGATCAAAGCAGACAGAGCTAATTGGAACACCAGTGGTAAGTTCCTTTAAAAAAAAAGTTTTTTCCATTTAATTGCTATTTTTTAATTATCTTAAAATTATTTATTATTATTAAATAAGATAAATAAAAAAATTATTAATCAGTTTAACAACAGTAATTATTATAATTTTAAATACAAATAATTTTATTAACTTTTCCAACAATTATTGGTTAAAAAAAAGTATTTATTTTGATTGTTTATTTTGTTAATTTCAATGTATTTTATTATTTATTTGATATCTTTTTATTTATTAAAAATATATTAAAAACTAGATGTCCGGCGCCTTCACTTTCAAATCGTTTATTACTTACTACTCAGAAATTATCAAAATAATTAAAACCCAAACAAATACTAAAAATTCAATATCTTTTCTAGATTTAACAGCAAGATTGTCGTGGATTAATTGGGAAAATTTGGGCGTGAATCCAAATAGAAGAAGTTCCCTAACATCTTTAGCATTGAGCCACGATCCAATGGGTCATTGAAACAGCGGCAATTAATTTTTAAAAATTAAATTAGCCAGTACTTAATATTCTTAATTAATTTTCCTATAATTCTGAGTAATTAAGTGCAATATTTCACACATGTAACCAAAGATTTGTAAATATAAAATTAAATATATAAATAAAAACATTTTTTTTTCAATGTAATTAAAAGTAAATCAATTCAAAAGGTGACATTTACTGACAATTTAAATAATAAAAAATCAAATACTGTTAAATACCAAGACCGACAAAGTAAAAAGAAAATATGGCTTCGGATGAAAGCAGTAGCTCCAGTAGTAGCCACCCAACGGAAGCTGGCGATGATTCGAGACCACCGATGCCTCCATCTAAAAGCGTCCCGAACATGGCAACGTCCCAGGGAAAGGACGAAGAAACCGAAAGCGGAGCCCTCCTGTCGATGGAAAGCAGCGAACACAATCTTGACGAGCGACAAGCTTATTTGCGAAAACTATACGTCGAAGATGAAGAAGAGGAAGAGGATGGTGGGAAAGACGTAGTAGAAGAAGGCGGATTAGATGCGCTATTGGAAAAAGCGCTCACCGAAAAAAAATCCCTTTTTGAAGGCATTGCCATCGACAAGGACAAGTCCTTTCAACATGCCGATTCGACGGAGAGCGGCCGCAGAGACACGTGGGAGTTGTTCTTGGACGTCGGCTTCGAGGAGTGCAAGGAGGAAAGCACGCCGAGCGAAGAGGAAACCAGCAGGACGATGAATCGCAAGCCTCTTCTGCAGCAATTTACTGCCGCTATGGTGGAGTTCGGATATGTTAAGCGACTTAATAATTATCTGCACAAAAAGATGGCTGAATATTTCAAGAAACGCAAGGTTTTCATTTTTTTTTTAATTTTAGTATTTAATTTATAAGTTTTCAAAGATTTGATTTCGATTTTTTTTTTTTTTGAAAAATGAAAGATGGATCATGTTTTAATTGAAGTGGAGCACTCCGAAGACACCCAAATAAAATACGGCAAAAAATTGGACAATTTTGCATCGCTCATCGAATTCGACGACAATCAACGTTCGGCCATTAACAGCGAGATGATGGAGCTGCAAACTTTGCGAGATACTCAGTGCAGCACTGCTCAGGAAATGTTCGCCGCTTTGTCGAAGAGACAACAGGAAATTGGCGTCGGTTTGATTAGTACGAAAACCGGCAAGGAATTGCCCGAAAAGGTAACTTCTTTTTAAATTATTATACATTAATAACATTTGTGAAATTTTAAAACTACTAAGCAAAAATCATCAATTTATTAAAAAATTAAAAAAAAATTAAAAAAAAAAAAAAAAAAAAATGAAAATTAATAATAAAAATAAAAAAATAATTGTAGTTCATAGAAAAACTAATGAACAATCAGAAAAACAAGGCAAAAGAACTGCAACAGCTGCGTTTGATCCACATAAAAATCCGCAATGCAGTCGTTGAGAAGAACGCGCAGATTCGCGCTTTAGATAAGATCGGGGAGAACTACACGCTGATGGAGTACGAGCAGCTGAAGAGCGAAAACCAGGGGCACATGGACAAAATCGAGGAGCGCGACGACGAGTTGAGTCGTCTGCGGAAGAAGTGTCGCGGCGCCATCCAGTGCTTGGCTCACGTCCGCGAAAAGTGCTCGAATCTGGAGCACAACATTCAAAAGATGCGCGAAGTGCTTGCGGAACGCGAAGCGGAAAATGTGAAAGTGCGCGAAAAAGTGAACCAGTTGAAGCAACTGCGCGACTGGTACCGATCGGAAACGCAACGGTTAAAAGAGGAGAACGGTCTGTTAACGAAAGACAAACTGCTCATCGACATGGAAGAAGCCTTGAAGACCATCGAGGAACTCAAGGAACAAACGAGCGCAAAATCGCAATCGCTTTTACTGCAGAAAAGAAAATTGCACAGCATAAGAATGAATTACGATAACGAAGTGCGCAAAAGGCAATTGCAAAATATCAATAAGACGACAGATAAATCTGAAAGGAAGATAATTAAAATTAAGCGTGGGAAACAACACTTCAACAAAGGGATTTATTTATCGGAAAAAGCTTCGAAATTTCAGCCGAATTATGAAAAACAAAGTAAATTTGAAGAAATTTAAAGGGTTTATAAAGCGAGCTTCGATTTGAAATTTCTACTTTATTTTAAATTTAAATTAATACAAATAATGAATTTTGCTTTGTAATATTTAAAATGTAAATGATAATTGATTAAAAAAAAACAATTAAAATTTAATAAATGTAATAATTGTAATAAATAAAAATAGGAAACCTTTGTTTGTTTAAAACATTTGCAATATTTACTTTATTGTAAATTAGTGAAAATAATCTATTTATTGAAGTTATAAAGTCATCAATATGCACTTTATGGATGATTACTGTGGTGGGTTTATGTTTTATGTTATGTTAATGAGATTGATTATGTGAAATAATAATAGTGTAATGTAAAAATTATCTAATTTGTGGTCTTTTTCTGTTTTGTTGTTATTGGTTACTTATGGTTCAAATGTTACTGTACAGTTTATTGACTACAGATGAGAGTGGAAACTTTTAAAAGAATTTATTATAATTTATTGTATTCTCTTATTTTATACTAGTAGTTTAGTTGAACTGTAGTTATGGAGACGGAAAGAACACCCTTGATTTCCAGTGATTGGTATTTTAATAATAATCCAAGGGGTAAGTATTAAATTAAGCTTTTTTCTAGTTTATTTTTCCACGAAATATTTTAATTATTAATTTTTTCTGGTTAAAATTTTTAATATATATTTTTTGTATAAAAATATATTAAACACGGAAATTATAATGAGAACTCTGTGGTTTTTAATGTAAATTGCCAAGTGTATTAAAGTTTATTGGAATTTGGTATCTAATAAAAACAAATAACAAATTTGATCAGTCACTTTATGATAAGTTGAAATGAATATGAAACTAGGTCAGCGCAAATTTTTAGTAACATTTCTTAAACTTTTCTTTATATATTTTTTTAAATTACATAAATTGTTAAAGTTTTTATTTGATTTCAAAAACGATCGTTAATTTATCAGAAACAAATAAAAATATTAGCAAAAAAAAATTAAGGGTAGTTTTGGTGTTCACAAAAATTAACTGAATGTAATTAAGTTTAAAATTATTTTTTAAATTAGTCAACTTAAGAACTTAAAAACTACCCTTAAACAGTACTCTTTTTTTAGTTTACTTTTTATGTTTTAATATAGCAACTAATTCTCTTTTGAAACATATAATAAAGTTGAAAATATTTTAATTTTCTTTAAAGATATTAAGCAAAGTTTGGGAAAAATGACCATTAGGAAAAATAAAAACACGTTATGTTTGTTTTAGGGAATACTAAAAGAGCAATCAAATAATTTTATCTAAATAAAATGTTTCTTTTGTCAAAATCTACAAGTTTGGAAAATTTTATTAAAATCGCATGATTTTCAAATTCCGATAAAAATTCCCATTTTTCGAAAATTTTCCAAAAACTAAATTTTTGAAAATAAAATCTATAACGTCATTAATTTATAAAGGATTAAATTCTCTACATTTTATTTTAATAACTTTTTTCGCTGCTACCCTTACTTTCGAAGATACAGGGCGCTAAAATTGAAAAATATGTTAAGGGTTGAAAAAATTGGTCAAATTTAGAAGCCCAAAACTACTCTTAAAAATTAAGTTATTAAAATATTTTTTTCTGTTTCTAATAAAGCGATTATTCCTCTTTTAAAACATATAACAAAATTAGAAATATTTTTTATTTCTTTAAAGATATTAAGCGAAGTTTGGGAAAAATAACCATTAGGAAAAATAAAACCACGTTATGTTTTTTTTAGAGAAAACTAAAAGAGCAATCAAATAATTTTATCTAAATAAAATGTTTCTTTTGCCATTATCTACAAGTTTGGAAAATTTTATTAAAATCGGATGATTTTCAAATTCCGATAAAAATTCAGAATTTTTCAAAAACTAAATTTTTGAAAATAAAATCTATAATGTCATTAATTTATAAAGGATTAAATACTCTACATTTTATTTAAATAACTTTTTGCGGTATGACTTTTAGTTTAGAAGATACAGGGAGTTAAAGTTGAAAAATATTTTTAATGTTGAAAAAATTGGACAATTTTAGAACACTAAAAAACCCGTAAAATTACTTTATTTTAGTTTTCTTTTTGGTTTCTAATAAAGCAACAATTTTTTTTTAGTTATATTTTAAAAATTGAAATATTTTTGATTTCCTTAAAATTATAAAGCAAAGTTTGGAAAAAATCATATTTTTTCAAATTATTTAATTGACTAAGTAAAAAAAATAGTTTTAATAAGTTTTAACTAACTTTTTTTTAACATCAAACTTATAAAACGAATTGATGGTTTATTAATTTGCATTTAAAACAAAAATAATTAATTTGTTATGATTATTGTATTACCTAAATTGGAAAAATAATTAAAATGCAGCTTAAATACATTAAAAAAGATTACAAAAATTAATTTAAAATAAAATAATTAATTTGTAAATAATTTATCAAAAGGAATACTAACATTTCAGCCTAGCTTAGTTTCAGTTTTGGCGCTTTCAGTAATAGTTTACGCTAGTGATGTACATTTTCAATTAATTTATCTTTTAAATTACTTATTTTCACTGTCAAATTAATAATAAATAATTTGCAAATGTAATGAAGCTAATAAAACTAATAAAAAGTTGTTTAAAATTTAATTATATTAATTAATTAATTTTAAATTATTGCAATTAATCAATTTTATTAAAATCATAAAAACAAATGTAAAAGGAATTAAACTAATTTTCCACAATGATCAAAAAATAAAAAAATAAAATAATCTAAAAAAAATTTAACCTTTGCTATGAATAATTCTCAACAACAATAAAAACCACTGTAAAACTTTAACAATTGCCAACATTTTTCTAAACCAATGTTAATATTTTCGGAATGTAACACTGGAACACTAAATACCGCAAAATTCATTTATTGCAAATTGCTTTTCAATATAATAAAGAAGAATAAGAAAGAAATCAATTAAAGCATATCTATTTTTAAAATCTTTTTTAGGAAACTTACAATACACGAAAAAAAAAACTATTATATGTTAAACAGTTAAATAACAAGTGCTCAACTAATATCAGTTTAGGAAATTTAAAAAAACAACAACAAAACAAATAACAAATAATAAAAAATATTATTTTCAGCTAAAAAAAATAAAAAAAGAAAAAAAAAAGAAAAGAAAATGATCTCATAGAAAACAGATTTCGATATACGAGTACAAATTGAAATATTCCAAAGCGATTAAAAATGAAACAATAAAGAAATAAAAAAGACAAAAAGAAAACCAGAATCGTGATTACAGGAACCATTGTTTTAGATTTTTTTAATTGATTATTGATTATTGTATCAATCTAATCATCAATTAAATACATTTGATAAGAACTTCATATCGCAATAGCATTGCGTAATAATAATTAATTTTCTGTAATTTGCTTTTAAGGAGGGAATCTAACCGAATTAAAATTATATTTCATAGGAATTGTCATTTATAATAATAAATTAACCTTATTAATATTTGTTTATATTAAAATTTAAAATTAAAAATGACTTTAAATTAAGAAACAGAAAATAAATAATAATCAAATAATAAAAACAAAGCACGTTTGGCAAATTCATTGGTCTCATTGTCAAAAAAGAAAAAGAAAAAATGTGAGCAATGAACGAACATTGAATGAACTTCAACTTGATATGATATTTGAATAAATAATTAATAAAATGATAATAAAACGCTTCAATTTTAATATTTATAAAACATTTGAGGAAATGGAGCGAAGGCTAATAATGCCACTAATAAAATTTGCTTGATGTAACGCAGATAACATTTTTTTTTTCAATTTTTGAAGGCTGAAATTCAAAACACTTACAGAATATTTAAATAACTTTTTGTTATTACCAACAACACTAACAAAACTTCAAATCTGTTATTATCATTTGGAATAAAACCATTGATAAAAAATACAATTAAAATTTAAATAAAATAGTTTTTTTAAATTGATAAATATTTAAAAAATAATAATCAAAAAAATATTACACACCCATTTTATTACAATTCCAATAATTGAATTCAAATTATTTAATGGGATTTGAAGGAATTTAATACTTTAGATAATATTGTATTTTATTATCAGTTAATTTTTTTTAATGGAATTATATAGTAGTCATTTGTTGAATGATAATTGCAAAACTGTTGTGTCATTTTGAGTAAAACCTAAGACTTTATTAATCATTTTCATTATTCGAAAACTTCATACAATTTTTTTTTTCAATTTTTTATTGTATTAATTTAATTCCCTTGAAAAATATAATTGGAAAAAAAATGAAATAAATTTTTAGCATGTTTTTTAAAAGAAATTATTAAAATAAAGACATTAAATTACCAAAAAAAAAAAAATTAATTGACAAAAAAGATTAATCAGAAGCTAAAGAAAAAGAAGAAACTGTTGGAAAAGAGAAAACAAAAGTAATTCCCTTAAGTTTGAGTCAAATAATAAATTATTTATAAGACTGCTGAATTTAAAAGATCACAAAGGGCAAATTTTAAATGTAAACTGCATATACTGCACATTGAAAGAATAAGAGGAAAAGAGGAAGAATTAAAGGCCTAAGAGGTGAAAAGAATAGATTTCAAGTTTCGTCGAGGTACCTAAATAGATCATCTCCCCTAAAGTGTTCCCTTTGGCCCCTTTGGTCCCTTTGGGGACAGGGAACCCTCTTCCTTCTTTCTTATTTTTCTTTTCTTTACATTTTACAGCTTTATATTTATTACTACTTAGTCATTTTCAATTTAAATTTATTTGATTTCAGAATATCGAAATAATAATAATTAATTTAATGATTAACATTTTTTTAAATTTCTTAATAATCTTATTTTTATTTTTATTTAAATTTATTTCTAATTATTTTTATGATAAATAACAGCAAATTAATTAATCAGAAAGTCAAATTTTATTAGTTCATTTCAGCTTGTTAGACACAAAGCAAATTTGAACATTAAAAATTTTTTTTTTAGGTTTTTCCTTAAGATATTATTTCTTTTTTGGCTGTTAAAAACTCCTACAAATTTAAAATATTTTTAAATTGAAAAATAAAGTAAAATAAAGTAAGAAAATGCAAACAATTCCGCAAAACAAACAAAAACCGAACAATAAATTTGAATAGAAATGCAACAACAGAAATCTATTTTATTGTTGGCTCTAGATGGTCCCTCTTTGGCTTCCCGACTTTGGCTTCTTATAACTAAACAAAAGAAGCAGGAGAAAAAAGAGGGACGAAAACTTATTTCGTTCAGTCAGTCAGTTCAGTATGTAATTCAGTTATATTTCGTCAGTATGTGGCATCCAAATTCCATAAACATTTCGAACGTTCAGCCAAGCAGTCGGAATAATTTTTTCCAGTTTTTCCTGTGGCTCAGTAAAGCATTAGCTATCGTTCGCGCTGCACTTTGCAAAGTATTCCAAAATACTCTTTTTTCAATCACTTAAAATGCAATTTAATTGCTTTGCGAAAGTTTAAAACTTTTTCTAGCTGAAAAAAAAAATTTCGTCGTGTATTTCCTATTGAAAAACAACTAAATAGTTTCAATTGGAACTTTTCCATAGTTATCCACAGAGAAAAATATAGATAGAGTGCGAGAAAGAGAGGAACAACTAGTGGTGGTTATTATCTTGGAAAAGGTGTAGATAAAGTGTTGGAATTAATTGAAATCTCGTCCATTTGTATTGAGTGCAACGGACGCGACCGAACTAAACCCTGTGCTGTGATAATCAGTTTTTTTTTTTTAAACTTTTTACGTTTTATTTTAATGAAAATAGTTTTTTGTTTTAATTGGAAAAAGTTTTCTTTTTATTAAAAAGAAAGTTTAATTTTGTTAAGAATAGCAATTTTATTTTAATCAGTTAATTAAGTAATTTTTTCTATTGAAAGTACGGTGGAATTTTGTATAGATTGTGCTTTAATTTAAATTAATTAATAAAAATGGTGACCAAAAAAGGCATTTCTAAGTGTAAGTATTATAACTCTTTTTTTCATCGTTTTAACAAAATTGCATTTTGCAATTGAAAAGTTTGCAAAAGATTGTTTGATATGTTTAAAACTCAAAAACTTTCTTCCGATAAGGAAAAAAATTAATAAAAAAAAATTATAAAAAAAATTATATCCAAAATACAAATAAAAAAAGAAGTTTTTAGAGTCATTTTTAAATGAAAATAACAATTTTTTAATTACATTTAAATAGTCAGATGAAATAATTAAATAATTTTAAGTAAAAAAGGTTCTTTAATTAGATTAATCATTTTTTTATATAATTAAATTGAAATTCATTTAAACATTTTTTTAAATTACTTTTATGATAAAATAAAATAAAAAACTTTCTTTAAATTCAATTAAATATTACTAAACTATAAAGTTAATAAAAAAAAAACAAATAAAATAATCAATTGCTTAGAAAACACAAATAAAGATTCATTAAAAAGTTATAAAACTAAATTAACCAATTGCTACTGCAATAAAATTATTTTAAAAAGAAAAATTAATTAAAATCTCTTTCAAAAATATTAAATTTAATTATTTTATAGCTAAAATAAACATAATTAAAAAAGAAAATAAACAAGAGCACTAGAAAAGGTTAAAAACCCAATGAAAAAAGCCAAAAAACAACTACATACCAAAAGAAAAAAGGAAAAATTAAACAAAAAAAGCAAAAGAAAAGAAAATGCAAAAAAGAAACTACAAAATAAAAGAAAATCGTAAAGCCAGTAACGAGCAATTAAAAAAAAAGTGCAAAAAGTACTAATAATTGATAATCACGACCTTAAAAAGCAAATATTTCATTGTGCATTGCAACCTACAATCAGTACTCCTTAGTCCTTACTTTTAATTATTATTTTATTTAAATTACAAAAATCAAAATGATTGCATGCATAGTGGGTGTGTGCAGATCTCTATAATTAAATTGAAATTGTTTAAAAATGGAAAATATGCAAAACTTTTTTGCGCGTGGAAAAATGCAGTTGCAGCCGCATTTCCGGTTCAAAATTCCCCTACTTTAATTCTTTCCATTTTTGCGTATCTGATTCCAAATCTAAAAACGGAAAACTATGTGCCTCAACTACCAATAAATCAATAAATTAATAAATATTTACAGTAATCCATTGAATCTACTGTAAATTGCACTTTAATTAAATCTATTACGACTTTGAAAACCTTTTTTTAATTAATGGCCAAGTGGAAATCTTTCCAAAAAGTCGTTTTTATCTAGCGAGAATTCCTTTTCTATTGCATTGTTTGAGTTTTCCCTGAATTTTTTTCTTTTCAATATCATTTTGTTCTAATTTTATGCATTAATTCTTTTTTAGAAATCATTAATTGATTGTTTTTTGCTTTATTTAATGAAATAATAGAACAACAAAAAAACTGAAATTGTTTTTCCAATGGAAAAATAATACAAAAAAACACAGTTTAAATGCAGTGTCATGACATTTACCTTCGGAAACTCCATAATAATTGAAATATTTTAACTTTATTGTCGGTAATACGTAACGCGACATATCTGTTTTTTTTTTGTTAATGAAAAATGTAAAAAAAAATGTTAAAAGAAATAATAAAGCGATAAGGATCTAGCGATAAGGACAACGTTAATCCTCATTTTTATGTTTTAATTGTTTGCGCAATTAATTTGTTTTTCAGTGCTCCCTTTATTCTTGGGAAGTGCTAATTGCTTTTTGTTTTTTCTTTTGTTTGGCTTTGTTTCATTTGTACTTATTTTTAATTTTTTTTTTTGCAAATAAGTGTTGCAATTGAAAATACCTACTTTTTTTATTTAATTATTATCATTTTTTTATATTTTTAATAACTGATTAATTGTTTTATTAATTTTTTTAGCTAGCAATTTATATTTTATTACATTATTATTTTTTAATTAAGAAATAAAATAAAAATTGACTGAAACTTAGCCTTTCTTTGCTTTAATATTTACAGTTTTTAAAAGAAGAAAATTATTTAAAAAGAAATTAATTTAAATAACAAAAAATAAATATTTTAAGAATTTTTCGGATTTGAATAAAACGAGAGAAACAAAACGAAAAGAAACAAATAAAAAATGGGAAAAACTCACCCTTTGGTGTCATTCTTTTGCAGTTTTCCTCATTCCTCAGCGGTACGTTGTGGGCATTATGGGCTTCTTGGCGGTGGTAAATGCCTACACGATGCGAATATGTTTATCGGTTGCCATAACGGAAATGGTTCGTTCGCCAGGAGAATCAAAAACGCATCGATCAACAGTTCCAGTTAGTTTTTCTTTTATTCTTTTTCACTTTTTTTTACTTTTCTATTTCTTTTTTTAATTCCTTTTACTTTGTTTTTTGCTTTTTTTTGCTCACTTTAGCCACCAAAATACCACTGCTTTCATCTGCAATACAAAAAAGAAATCTAATTAAACTCCTGCAAATTTTAATGATTAGATACTTTTTGTTTAAATTTCTTTTCATTTTTCTGCTCGCTGCTTTCTCTTTTCGATTCTATTTCCTTTCAATTTATATTTCTTTTTGATTGAATTTTCTTTCGATTTTTTTTTTCTTCTTGATTGCATTTCATTTCGATTCTGTTGATTATGTTGTAAATTTTGTACTTTAATTTTCTAATTATTTATTATTTTAAATTTGATTTTGACTTTTATAGGATGAAGATTTATACGACTGGGACAGTACAACGCAGGGATTAATAAAAAGCTCGTTTTACTGGGGCTACGTTATAACGCATATGCCCGGGGGCATTTTGGCCGAAAGATTCGGCGGAAAGTACACTCTGGGATTGGGCATACTGTCCACGGCGGTCTTCACATTGATGACCCCGTGGGTTGTCCACATAGGCGACTGGCAAGGACTGCTAATCCTGCGAGTGCTCGAAGGATTAGGCGAGGTGAGCATTCAAATTTACAATTTTAAAAACTCCCTTTTTTAATTAATAAATATTAAAACTATTAATTAAAACCATAAATAACATAAATAAATAAATGAAATCGGTAATTTCGATATGTTGAATTCAATCAGTAATTGCGCAAATTAGTAATTAGGCCAATAGATATTAGAGACAGTGAGAAGCCATTCAAAGGATTTGAGCAATTGGTTTTTGTTTACCCCATAAGAAACGCTTTACGTTTTTTTCAATATATAATAAATTTTCTAAATGTAGTAGATACTTTAGTTTTTTTTTTAATTTATAATAACTATATTTTATCCTTTTATTTATTTTGTTTTTTTCGCTGGAGATTTTTCATTGATCATTGAAAATTTAAAAATTATTCTAATTTTATCAATGCGAAATTAATACTTTTAAAAGATTTCAAACTTTGCTTTCGCATTTATACTATATTTATTAAGTGCATAGATATTTTCTACTTTTCCAGGTAATATAATTGCCTGCTTAATTACTGTAATCTCTTTTCGTAATAATTGTGTTTTATCGCACACGCTTTGTTTACTTGATACAAATACTTAAATATCACCAATCAATTGTTTCCAATGATGAATGATGAATGGGGACTATTATAGAAAATGCAATGATTATATTTTATTTATTATTATTATTATTATTATGAAAAGGAAAATTTGATTTAATGGATTATTGAATAGAACTCATTGAAAATCAATTAAAAAAAAAATTCGTCTACTTTTACGACAACAATTGCCAATTAATCATAAATTACAAGTTCTTTACTAATTCATTGTTATGGTCTGCATAGCTTTAGCTTTTTATTAATATTTTTAAACTTTGTCATTAGTTCCATTTTTTTGGAAATTTTAATTTTAATTTTAATTCGCTAAAAACAAAATAAAAATATCTCAATTTAAGTTGAATTGCGTGATGCATTTGCATTTAATTAAATCATCTTTAGAATTTTAAATTCTATCTTCAATCATTAAAAAAAAAATTGCGAAGGTACAATTGGTTAAGAAGGTATTTGTATTAGGGGGCAGATCAATCTGCCGGACATCTTCCAAGTCGTCTTAAAGTAATGGCAGCGGCAGATAAAGCGCAATTTTTTAAAAGGCTGATGAATAAATAAATAAATTAATAAATCCTAGATTAATTAACATTTAATTCTTATTGATTGCATGATTTTTTAATTATTATTATGATTTGTCATCATTTTTACTGTCTACTTTTTAAATTATAAGAAAATTTTCAAAAAAAAAAACTAAATAAAAAAGAAAACTTACCAATTTTTCATTAACTCCCAGGGCACAACATATCCAGCACTCAACACCCTTCTGGCCCGTTGGGTGCCTCTACACGAACGCGCCAAACTCGGCACCCTGGTTTACGCCGGCGGCCAAATCGGCACAATCGTGGGAAACGCCGCCAGCGGCGTCATAATAGAAAACACCGGCACCTGGACATCGGTATTCTACGTGTTCGGCGGCATCGGCCTTCTGTGGTTCGTGGCGTGGTGCCTGCTCTGCTACTCCGACCCCGACTCGCATCCCTTCATCTCCGAAGAGGAGAAATCGATGCTGCACAAAGAGCTAGGCTTCAAGAACGAAGAAGCCAATCGCAGAGTCATCCCCTGGGTGCCTCTCCTAACATCCTTCCCCTTGTGGGCCCTGGTGGCAGCCCAAATAGGCCACGACTGGGGCTTCTTCACAATGGTAACCGATCTGCCGAAGTACATGAAGGAAGTGCTCGGCCTAACGGTGGCGGAAAACGGCACCTTATCGTCCGTCCCGTACATTTCCATGTGGATCGTTTCCATGGGTTCCGGCTGGTTGTGCGACTTCCTTATCAACAAAGGCTACATGGGCATCACGTTCGCCCGCAAGTTCTTCACGGCAGTGGCCGCAATCGGCCCCGGTATCTTCATAATTGCGGCCTCTTATGCTGGCAGCGACGAGGCAACCGTTGTGACGCTCTTCACCATCGGCATGGGATTCATGGGCACCTTCTACTGCGGCATGAAGGTGAACGCATTGGACTTGGCCCCGAATTATGCCGGAACCTTGATGGCCATCGTCAATGGCATTGGGGCCATTACTGGCATCATCACTCCGTATCTGACGGGAGCGCTCACAGAGGACGGCACTTTGGAAGAGTGGCGGATCGTCTTCTGGATCGCACTGGGCGTCTTCATTGTGACGACCATCATCTACGTGATCTTCGGCGATGGCAACGAGCAGCCGTGGAACGACTATGAGAAATACCTGAAGGATAAGCAAAGTGATTTAGAAAAAGACATCGAATCGTCCAAGGACCATCAGCAGACCCCACAAAAAGTCTAATTTATTATGACCGACACACCTTTTTTACCTTTGTTACCTTTGTAAATACATTCGTACTTATTTATTTTGTTACTGTAACTTTTGATTTAACAATAAAAGGCACTTTTATTATTTTTTTTTTGTTGCGTTTCGGTAATATAAAAATAGATTTATGGTTAATACAGGCAATTAAAACATAAATTACAGTTTATCAGTCTGATTATGAACTGATTAATAAAATCTTTTCACTTGCAAAAAGAAAAGAAAAATAAAGGAACAAAAACAGTTGAAAATTACTTACAAAATAAACATAGAAGTAAATTTCAATTTTTCTTTTAAATTTAGAAGTAATTTCACAAGAATACTTACTGAAATTAAAAATTAACAGTCTTTCCTATGTTATTCCTTTTAATATTTACCAATTCGATGCTTAATTATAAACAAATTCAATAAAAAAGAAAAAAAGAAACACAAAATTGAGGAGCTGTTGATTGCAACTGGTAGCCATAATTTTCCACTAGAGTCATCTATTGGAGTATAGCGAAAGCTTGTTAAGGGCGCACCATGGAAATCCACCCCTAACGTACTTTTCAAATTATTCGCCACTTTGCGCCAATTAATTAATGTGAAAACACCCGAAACTAATCAATAAAGCGAATCAGTTAATAGTTGTTTATTACAAACTCATAATTACATAGAAAATAATGTAAAGTGTGTGTAAATAAGCACAAAACTACTGCATATTAATACAAAAGATATAATATTCAATGCGCAAGAAAGAAAAAAACAACTTATTATTTATCAAATTCAAATATAAAAAACAATGGTTATCAAATATAGTGAAGATAGTAATTAATCGATAGCGAATATAAATTAGAAGTTAATTAAATAACAACTGTCTCGTCTCGGTGAGTCTTTTCTCAGTTAAATCTTACAGTAGGTGTGAGTTTTTCAAGTCAAGTTTTTCATTATCATTTCATAATAATAATAATACGCGCAAACTTGCCGAAAACCAGCTACAATTATTTATAATATTTATATCTTCATACAATATATAATATAATATATGTATAAACAATTATCATATATACTTTTTTTCACTTACCAATAATAATAATAATAATAATAGATAATTAATTAATTAATTAATTAATAATAATACTATTTTAACGTGACCGTCTTTAGAATTTTTTGCATTGTAAGTTCTCTATCATTTAAAAAAGAAAAGTAAATTGCGAAGGTACAATTGGTTACAAAAAGGAAAATTACTTACTTAAGTCAAACTTAATGGAAAAATCAACAATTAACATTTCGAAACGAATTTAGTGCTCCTTTTCTTTCGAAACTTCGTAAATTGTGTGTGTCGTCTCATTACGAAGACAGAAAACTTCAAATAGTTCGTCAACAATTTACAATAATTTTCTATATAGAATTATTTCTTTATATAATGTAATAATGGTTTTCCTGAATTCGATAAGATTCTCGCATCTAGATTGTTGCTTCTCGTATTAGTTTTTATCTAAATAATAATCCTTTTCCCTTCTTTCCAAAGAGAATTACAACAATTTAATTAATTTTGATCGCGCGCACTTTTCTCATTCGTTATGATTATTCAATATAATATTCACTTTGTGCATGTCTATTCTAAATATCTTCATTTTATATATTTATTATTAATAATTCTTAATTAGCAAAAATTACCGACCGAGCTTGCGATTTTTAAATACTTTTAATACTTTGCCAACCGAAAAAACAAATCTTTGTTTTTTTCTTTTGTTATCTTTGGAAAAAACGATGCTCCAAAAATTGTAACCAAATGGAAAATCAAAAAAAAAAAAAATCAAAAAGGAAAAATCAATTGAGAGGAAGGCAGAAAATATTTTGTAGAATAGAAGAGGGCGTTTTTTGGGAGCGCAAATCTACCTGCAGGACATCTTCCAAGTCGCCCTGAGGCGGCGGCGGCGGCGGATAAAGCGGCGGCGGGTATCGAGGAATCGGAGGCGGCGGCGGCAAATTATTCGGATGCAAGTGGCACGACACGTCGTGTCACACACAGTCCTCCAGCGACATCAGCAACGGATTCACGTACTCGAAACCTTCGAATTCGCTCTGATCGATCTTCTCTATTATTCTCCTGCAAATGACAAAACGACAAAATAAATTTTTGGCACGAAAACTTACAAAAAGAAAGAACCAAATAAAAAAAAAAAAAAAAGAAAGCAATACTAACGCATCGTCGGGTGTTAGATGAACGGGCTCGTCGGTAAATTCGGGTGGGAAGTTGGCCAAGTCTCTGTCGGAATCCAGTCGTGGTTTGTAAGGCGGCGGGACTTGCTTTTGCTCAAGCTGCAACAACAAATTATCCATTTTACTAGTTTTCCTTTTTACTAGATTTTTTTGCCACATAAATTTCATTTCTAAAACTTCCTAACAATCAGTGCCAATTTTACTCCTGAACAAAATAACAAAATGGCAAAACTTTCAAAAAAAAAAATTTAAAAAGAAAAAAAAAAACAAAAAAAAAATTTAAAAAACCGACCTGCTCCCAGTCGATGCTCTTGAAAAATTGGTGTCCTTGTATATCAGCAAACGAGTCCTGTCCATGGCAACCCAACCGATCCGCCGGATTCTTATTGAGGAACCCTTTGAGCACGTTAGCAGCCTTGACACTGAGCGAGCGCGGAATGCGAATTGTCTTCTCCAAGATCACTTGGAACAAGAAGTCCTCGGTGTTCTGATCGGAATTCGCCGACGGGCCCGGTATATCGAAAGGCGACCGTCCCGCCAGCATCTCGTAGAGCAGCACCCCGAGCGCCCACCAATCCACCGAGAAGCCGTACTCTTCGCCGCGCAGAATCTCCGGCGCGATATAATTGGGCGTGCCGCAAAAGGTCGCTGTCGTATCGCCGGCGCGGATGCCCTCCTTGCACATCCCGTAATCGGTCAACTTGATGTGCCCCTCGTGATCGAGCAGCACGTTGTCCAACTTCAAGTCCCTGTAGATGATGCCCTTGCTGTGCAGGAAGTTCAAAGCGAGCGAAATCTCGGCAGCGTAGAAGCGCGAGTGCTCCTCCGGCAGCCGCCGCTGCCGTTGCATGTGAAACATTAGGTCGCCGCCGCGCACGAACTCGATGACGAAGAAGAGCCGCGACGGCGTCTGGAAGCACGAGTGCAGGCCGACCAGGAACGGATGATTCGACGCCGTCTCGAACACGTGCTTCTCCGTCTGCACCCAGTCGATGTCCTCGTCGTCCGTCACCAGCGCCTTCTTGATCACCTTCATCGCGTAGATGCGACGCGTCTTCTTCAGCTCGACCATCAGCACCTTGGCGTAGCTGCCGCGGCCGATCACGCGGATCAATTCGAAGTCCTTGAGCGAGTACTGGCGCTGCGAGCCCGGCTCGAGTTCGTCCAGCAATTGACTGGGGTCTTCGACCGGAACCGAGTCGCCGCTTATGTCCGCCGCCTCGTGGTACTGCTGCTGCTGCTGCTGCTGGTGATGATGATGGTGGTGCTGCGAGAGGTCGCCGGAGGTGGTGCACGTGGAGCCCAGCAGGTGATGCGACTCGCCGTTCTGGTCGTCTTTGATCAGCACCGGCTCCACTTGCTCGTTGTTGCACGGCATCTGCACCAGCTTGTGGCACTTCTTGTGCACCAGCAGCTTGCACTGGATGCATTTGAAGCCTTGGCGCCCGAGGCCCCAGATGCGATCGCGGCAAAACGCGCAGAACGCTTTCTGGAAAAACAATTCATTTCCTTTTATTAAATTTATTTTTCATTTCACTCTATTTTTTAGGTATTAAAAACTTTTCAACTATTTCAATTATTAACTTTTTTTAAATAAAAATTTACTAACAAAAGAAGCTATTGAAAACTTTTTAATACAAAAAAAAAGAAACCAATGAAAACAAAAACAAAAAAGAAATTAACAAAAAAACTAAACTAAATTTGTAAAATCAATAAATAAATTGGAGACAAAGGGATAAAAAAAAAACTAAAAGCAGTGCAAACAAAAGAAGAGAAAACTCACCCTATTGAATCGTTTGGCCTGAAAAATATGTCCATTGACTCGGTAAAGTTTCCTCCACCGTCTGGCACCACGTCTGTAAATACTTCCTGAAAACGTGAAAACAATCAATCAGAGATTGCTTTTATCGGACTCACAAAATCAACAAAAAACAACCCCCCCAAAACAAACTAAATTTAAAACTAAAAATAGAAAGAAAGGGAGCAATAAAAAATTTACCAGCAGTGCAAAATAATTGCAGCAACCAACACTTGACACTCATTTTCGTCAATTGCAAAATGCAAAATTGCAAAACCAAATTTTAAATCATTAATTGCAAATAGCAAACATTTAATTTAAATTAAATTTAATTAAATTATCCATAGGTAAAAGATGATTCTTTTAAAGTCAAAGAAATCGAAGAAACAAATGAAAGCAAGCGAGGCAATGAGAAAAAACAAAATAAAAACTAACTTTGACAGCTTTTTAGCTTTGGTTTTAATTTTTTACTTATTTTTAGGAGATTAGAAATTTAATCGCGGTCAATAGGTCACAAACTGTTTTTCTAACATATGGCAAACATGCCAAAAATGCAAATATTATTAAAAATATAAATATGAAATTAAAAAAATAATTAAAAAGAGAAGGAAAAAACTAAAATTTAAATGTAAAAAGAAAAACTTACGGTCTTCGCCCTGACATGGCATACCGGGGGCGTTCGGCACATTTGGAAATACTGCAAAAAAAAAAATTTAAAAAATTAAAACTAATCAATAAAATAAAATAATACATTATCATTAAAAGCAAATATTACTTCATTTCTTAATGGTTTTCAATATCTTATTAATCACGCACTAATAAAATATAAAATACTCCTAAAAAATTTTAAATTTGATTTTTGAACAAAGGAAAAAAGTTAAAACATGCAAAAACTTACATTTTATTTACTTTTTATATTTTCAATTTATTTGATTTAATTATTAATGCAATAAATAAGAAATACCTTGCGAAAGTGATGTGGAAATAGGTGAAAAATCGCATTTGTACCAAGGATTATAAAAGAGGAATTGAAACGCGTCAAAATTGAAGCTGTCCCAAGGGGACATGATGCACTTTCTTTTCTATTTCTTTTCAATTTCTTAAATTCTTTTCTTCGAAGCAATCGAACAGTTTAAAAATTTCAATTAAAAAACAAACTTCGGAATTGTTTTATTTATAGTTTCCGCACAAGTTTACTATGTACACTAGGCTTGTTTGTAACTGGGAAATCATTACAAAAATGTACATGGCAGTTATGTACTTTGAAGTATGAGGTACCTATGTATAGAAAATAAATTGTTGGTTTTCTGATAACGATAAGATAATAGAATAGGTTTGCAGGTTTTTACATTTCGACGGCTTACGTGTTTTCAATTTTTATTTTAGGGCGCATTTCGTCGGTGCACCTGACCTGCATCTTTCTCTTTCAAAGAATTTTTATTAATTTTTAAATAAATTTCTTTCATTTTTTATTTCATTTTTTTTAAATAAATTTCCTTAGTTATTATATAAGGAAAATCTTTTTTAATTATTTGAAATCAGTAGTAATTGGAATTTGTAATTTTTGTTTCTAAAGTTTTTAGATATCTCTGATCAATTAATTTTTTTTTAATAGTTTAAATTTATCTTGAAATGTAACAAAAAAAATTTTTTTTTCTGCCTTTTGATTGCAATAATCAGTGACCTATTTTAAAAACTTTGATAATTAATTGATTAATTTTATTTAGTTTTAAAAATTGAATTTTTTAAGTACTCTAAAGAAAATTATAAGCAATAACTACAAGAAAAAACCTCTAAATTAGAAATAAAGAGAGGAAAAATAAAAGAGAGAAAAAACTTCTGCAATTTATGCAAATGATACAATTCCACGACATTACTGAAAGCTAATAACAATAATTATGCATGTAATAACAACAACAACAAAAGAAGCATGAAAAATGCATCCTGCCTTTTATAAATGCAAGAAGAAACTTACGGCAAACGAACCACGAAAAGAAAATGCAAAAGAATTTTCAACCGCAATTTGAAACACGAACTTTATGTATTGTATAAACTGCAAATGTTTCCTCTCGAAAAAAAGTGAAAATAAAAAGTAAAAAAAATAAAATAAAAATAATGGATAATTGATAAAATCAGTTCTTTTATAAGTTACACTAATGCTAAAATGCTAAACCATACCTAAAGGTACAAAACAAACTAAATAAAAATACCCTAAATCAGAGAAAATGATTTATTTTTCAACATTCTTATTCTTATCGTTTCATTTTCATTTTCTTTTATGCAAGCAATATAACTAACACTGCTATTTTTACATAAATCAAATTAATTGCTTGTTTACCATTTTCTTTTATTTTATATTTATTTTGACTTTCATTTTTATACTGTACTTTCGTCAAAGTTTATAATTTTAAGAGGAAGGAAAAATTTTTACTTCACTTTTTATTTCTTTTTACTTAAAAAACAAAAATTAAAAAATTAAATTAAATTAAAAAGCTTCCTTTATTTAGAAATTATATTTGATTTTATTAAATTATTAAGAAGAAAATTTAATTGGAATCTCTCGTAATAAATAAATAAGAAAACCATAAATAGAAAAAGAAATAAATAGGATTATTTTATATAGATGAGAGCATATAGAAAGCAACGTTATCCTTTGAGCCATGCAATATAATTAATCTAGCGGTCACTTTCAGTCCCTTTACAAGGACCCAAAGCTACTGATACCGAATGATTTATGAGTGTTATGAAGAAGGTTTCAGTAATTCGCAATTCGCAAATTGAATTAAAATTCAAAAGATCAAAGACAATATTACTCCTTTGCTTAAATATTTCCATTTAAGTTTCATTTTGTTTTTTTCTATTTTTCGTTTCATTATTTGTTTTAAATTTAAATTTTTTTCTTTTCAGTTTTATTTTGTATTGTTTTATTACTTAGTAAGAATTTTTTTCAATTGTTTTATTGTTTAATAAATTCCGAAAACAATTTGGAATTTTCAATTATATTTTAACATTTTTTTTTTACTTGGAAAAAGTTTTTTGGAATTTTGTAAATATTAAAATAATTCAATGTAAAAAAATAATTTAAATTTAGTAAGTAATATATAAAGCAATATAAAATAAAATTGGAAAAACAAACTGAAAAAATTGAAATATGATGTAAATAATGAAACAAAAGAAAATAAAAAAATAACATGAAACGTAAATTGAAATGTTTTGTCAAAAAAGTAAAGTTTTTTTTTTTTCAATTTGTTGTTTCATTTATTAATATTTACTTAATTTCAAATAGCTTTTAATATTATTATCTTTTGTTTTGTTTTACTAAATTTAAATTGTTTCTTTTTACGATTTTCCTTTCTTTACATTTGTTTTGCTAAATTTTAAATATTTTTTTTTTCTTATTATTTCACTTTCTTTGGTTTTGTTTTATTAATTTTTGTTTTTACTAAAGTTTTATTTGAAACATTTAAATGACTGCAATGTGAAAATTAATATTATTATTTTACTAAACTTCAAATAGTTTTTTTTTCATTTCGTAATTCTTATCTTTTGTTTTGTTTTACTAAATTTCAAACGGTTTTTAACGATTTTCTTGGGTTTTCATATGTTTTGCAAAATTTCAAATAGTTTTTCTTTAATTTCATTTCCTTTTAATTGTTTTACTAAACATTCAAAGTTTTCTTTAAAATATTTAAACGACTATAATCTGAAAATAAAAAAAAAATAAACAAAAACAACCCTTATTCTAAAGACCTTGTGTGCTTTGTATGAAGATGACGATGATCAGGAGGTGCTCTACACTTTTCTACACAGCATCATCAAATTCAAGAGAGAAGAAAAGAAGAAGCGAAACACGCCCCGAGATGACCAGATGAGAAACGCGTAAAAATTAAACAAAGACAGTTACAGTGAGACATGAGCAAAAGACAGAGAAATAAAAAAAAGCCACCCCCCACGGAGACAAACCGAACTGACCATAATCTCCCAATAACTATACAGATAACTCTTCACTGGAAACCAAACCAACAAAAATGGTTTTAGCGGCCAGCAAACAGCAAAAGGAAATCCAAAGCTTAGAGCTTATTAAACAAAAGAAAAAGAAAAACAAAAAACAAGAAACAGAAAAACTGACTATAAAAACCCCGAAGAAAATTAGTCCTCATGCCACTAGAAACACGATACCGGTGTATTGGGTGTAGGCAGCAGGACCTGCAGGACCATCATCAAGATCCATGAGCAACACTCGATCGTCGCCGTCGTCGACGAATCGAAGGGGCGCGTTACCTGTGGCGTAACCAGGTTCCGAACTGTCCTCGTCGTCCGAAAAGCTCAGCTGGCCCAGCTGCTGCTGCTGCTGGTACGGATGCAGCGGCGGCGGCGGCTGCTGCTGCTGATAATACTTCCCGTACTGCAGCTGCTGCGGCGGCTGCTGTTGCTGATGGTACGGCGGATACTGGTAGAGGAAATGATGCGGCACCGCATAGTCAACACTACTGACAGCCGTCTGTCTGCTGCCGGTCCTCGTCAGGGTGTTACCGGCCGATAGGGTGCCGGTTCGCGAGCCGTGCGCTTGGCACACCATGCCCGCCAAACTGCCGTGGCCGATGCTCAGGTCCAGCGAGGGCCGTCGCGACAGATTCGGCTCCAGGTCGAACTCCGAGTCCTGATCGGGGTCCTCCAGATCGGAAGCCATCGCCGCGTGGACACCATTGTCGCGCTTCGAGCTAACGGCAGGCCGGTCCTCCGCGACCGGCACACTCTGCTGCTGATGCTGATGCTGCTGCTGCTGCTGCTGCTGCTGATGGTGGTGGTGGTGATGGTGACTGGTGCCGTTCTGATTGCGGCGCGGACTGCGTCCCCTGTCGTTCACGGTGGTGGCACTCCAGTAACCCCAAGCCATGCCTTCTCTCCAAGAAGAATTTCAATAAAACTTCAAAAAGAATTTTCCTTTTGTTTTTTGGTTAATTTATTTCTTTTTTAATTGCCTTTTTCTTCTTTATAAAATCGTTGTTCCTTTCCTGAAACTTTCAACGTTTGTTTTTCCAGTGGACAAACCCCAAAAGACGATCGATATGCCCTCGCCAGCACTAGGAATTCCAATGTCTTTTCATTAGGTCCCGATGATTTGACGCTTGCTGCTGCTGCTGCTGCATTCTTAAAACCACTGGCACTACTTGCACACTTCTTTTTTTTTACCGTTGCTTGCTGATGGTGCGGTGCGGATGGTAGGTACTGCTGCAGGTCTCTCGTTCGTACCCGTTAAATGGGGTGCGATTGTGGCGGCGTGTGGCGCGGGTTAAACGAGTGGGGTCGTCGCGACGCCCGGCCGCAACTACACGGCTGCTGCACGAAGACGGCGCCCGGTTTTTCGAAAGGGCGAGCGAGCGGGGGCGGCGCGGGGGACCTACGGGATCGATAGGCGACTCCTTGATACGTTCGCGCAATACCTTCACACACACAAACACAAACACACACACACACACACACACACACACACACACACCAATATATATATATATATAGATATAGAGAGATGGAGGCGAAAACAACGTGCGCAGAGAGTTTGGTATTGTTAGTTTGGCAAGCCGCCCCCGGCTCTTGACACACGCTGGTTTCGAATTTGCAAAGCTTTTCGCATTTCCACATGGTACACTTTCAGACTTAACCTAATAATATTTATTAAATATTTTATAACTTTGTTATAAAACAATTGGAAAAAGTTGAATTTATTGAAATTAATTGCTTTGATCTTTGAATCGAGTAAAACTGAAATAAAATGAGTTTATTGACCGTTAAATTACTTTCACTTAGTTTCTGAAGGGTTTCCTAATCAATAATTATGAATTTATAATGAAGAATTTAATGTAAAATATTGTTAATTCTTCATTATAAAAATATTCATTTTGAACATTAATAAAAACCATTAAAAAACAAAAGAAAATTAAAGTTTTGTTCAATAAAAAACAAGCAAAAATCATTTTAAATATGAAAACGATATAAATTAATAAGACATTAATTGCTGATCTTTATAAAATCTTTAAACATCCAATAGAAACAAATTTAGCTATAAATTCCTTAAGAAATAGAAAAAAAACATCCAATAAGAAACATTTCTCTTCTAAATTTATCAACAAAATTTTAAATAGAGTTCAAAGAACTTTTAAACAAACGGAAACTCACCGGGAATAGTCAGTTCTAAATAATATTTATTAATTACTTTTTTAAACAATTAAAAAAAAAACTATTATTATTGAAATAATTCATTTTAAATTATGAAAAACATAAAAAGAGTTTATTGACCTTTTAATTACTTTCAGTTAGTTTCTGAAGGGCTTCCTAATCAATAATTATAAAATTATAATGAAGAATTTAATCAATTCATCATTTAAAAAGTTTTCCTTATGAACATCAATAAAAAAAAATGAAATAAACAAAGCAAAAGAAGAAATTCAAACTTGTTTAAAAAACAAACAAAAAACATTTGAATTATGAAAGAAACCTCAAAATCAAATAAAACTTTAATTACAAATCGTAATTAAATTATTCAGTCATCAAATAGAAACAAATTAAGCAACAAATTCTCTAAGAAAGCCAAAGAAAGTCCCACTAAATATTTCTCTAGTAATCTCTTCAAAGTTTACCAACCAAATTTTAAGCAGAATACAAAAAAGAACATTAAAACAAACGAAAAACTCACCGTGAATAGCCAGCTCTGAATCCTTGTTGATTTCATACAGTCTTATAGCTTCTTGCAGTTCAACTTCGCTGGAAATGGTACATGGGTCACCCTCTTCGTCCACCCACTTAATGGTAAAAACTTGGTCTTGCTGAAACCGGCAGATCTCCCTTATTTCTCCATACAGTTCGTCGATACTGATGATATTACTAATGTAAGTTATCATTATTTCAGATCCATAGGCAATCTTTGCCTTGATTTCCATTCTGTCCTCCATGGGCAGAGGTGTAGGCATCTGAAGCAAGCACACCAGATGAGTCATGCAGTAATTTATTTGATGAATAACTAGGTGTAACTTATGCTTACCTTTTGGTACTGCTACAAAGAAGAAAAACCAAGAAACCAACTCGAGAATCTTGCAAAAGAAGTTTTTTTTTAATAACCCAACCTGTTGTGTTATGACAGCACTGCGCATGCTTTCATTTGTTTTCTTAAATGCTTTCTGATTTACTTTAGTTTTATAATGAAAACTTCATTAAAAATTATTATAATTTCTGCTATTAATTATGTAAGACTAATTATTTATTGTTTGTATTTATTTGGGTAAAGTTTTATAAGTTTTTATTTACTTTTAGAGGAAAAAAATGAAAAAATATTTAGAGGAAAACTGCTTACTGTTTTGTTTATGTGTCATCAAAAATATACATTCGGATTTTTCCGCTAAACACAGAAAATGCACTGAAAATTATCTGCTTTCTTGGAAAATCGGTTATTTCGGCTTTATTTCATTACAAATTGCTCTTTATTTAATTAAATATTACTAAAATAAAAACGAAAACAATATTTGTTTAGCAGTTGTCAAAGTGACGTCTATAAAAAGTTTTCTGCTTTTGAAAAACAAAATTTATTATTAATTTTGACGGTTTCTTTCGTAGCAAATGTATTTTATTTAAAATAAATTATAACTATAAGCAATTTTCACAAAGTTTCAAGTATTTTCTTTAAATATAAATTGGAAAATTTTGCGCAAGGAAAAGAGGAAAACCCTTTTCCAATTTTGACGTGTTTACGTCAAAACCTAGGAATTCAATATGGCTGCCAATGTTTTATTTATTTTGTTACTAAATTAACTTATTTGTGATAATTTATTAATTGTAAGTAAAATAATCTCTTAAATAATTGTTAATTATATTTTAGTTTATCCCCTGAAGATTTTAAAGAAATTTCTGCAATTAAAAATGCATTTTAAGTGCTAATATTTAATGCTGACCTTCTTTGCAATTTTTTATTGCTAATTAATTCTTACAATAATTAATATTACGGCAATTACAAGTCTACAAACAATTGTTTTAACTTGTAGAACTATGTGAGAAACGAAACTTCGCTGTTTATTGGGGTAAAACCGTTATGCAAGCACGAAAAAAACTTTCTCTTTGCACTTTTGTTTCACAACTTTATTCTGTTTGTTTTTGCAGTTTAGTTAAGTTTTCTAAAGTTTTCTACCGTACAACGAACGGAACAATGTCTGCAAACAGTGATGGGCCACCTACTGGAAGTGAGTTCTTCGATGTTTTAAATTAAAACGGATTTTACATTGTAAATTTCAAATTTCAGGTAATTTATCAAGGAATTACTCTTTGAATGCTGGCAGTACGAGAGACAGAGATTGTGAAACGCTCAAACAGCAACTGGATAAAGCCAATGGCGAAGTGATTACTTTGCGCCGCAGATGCGACCATGCAATGAAAGAGCTGGACTTCTATCGGACACATCACAGGGCTTCCATGAACAAAATGGAAAGTGGACAGGATCTAAGATACGATGTGGTTGCCACTGAAGACTACGAATCGTTGCGCAAACGCTACGAAGATTTGGCCACTGTTCATTCGCAGACTTTGGCTAAATTGGAATTGGCTCAGGATGAAGCTAATAGAACTAATAAGCAATTTGAAGAATTAAGCCAGGAACGCAATAATGCTGTAGGTTTTCCTTCTTTTTTGCTGTTTGTTTTTTAATATTTAGTTCTTTTTTTTTTTTAATTTGGTTTTCTAGTTAAGAGATGTATCGAGTTTAAAGCAGCAATTGACGAAATTGTACAGCCAAATGGATAAAGTGATAAGGGACTGCAACAAAATGCGCGACACGTTGCAAGTGACTCAACAGAAGTACGAAGATGCTGTTAAAGATCTTAAGCAGGCGATGAGCTTCCGCGTGAAAGCCACCAAAGAAGTGCAACGGCTCACTGAAGAACGCAATGCTACAATGACCGAGTACAATTTGATTATGAGCGAACGGTAATTCAATTTTTTTCTTATTAAAAAATGCATTTTAATTATAATATTTTTTGCTAAATAATGCATTTTTAAAGAACTCTTTTTTTTTGCTAAAATTGTATTTTTCACAACATTTTTAATTAAAGGGACACAGTGCACAAAGAAATGGAAAAACTATCTGACGACTTAACGCAAGCCTACAAGAAGAACAAACTTCTGGAAAGCGACCACAAAGAACTGCTGGAAGAAAAGAAAACTCTAACATATCAGATGGAATCTTTAAGGCGCGAAATAGCGAGCGCTTTACACGACCGCGACAAGGCCTTAAAGGAATGCAACGACTTACGCGAAAAGTTTGGCGAGTACAAAGCCAACAAGGAGGAAAACCGCGACGCCTCCAAGAGCCGTTCGGACAGCTTGAACCACCAAGGGGAGAACTCGCAAAGGAAAGAGATTCCAGTGGATTCGCGCAATTTCTCGCAGCGGCAACGACTTGATAATTTAGACCAGGCGAATCAAGAGTTGGAAAATCTGCGCAAAAGTCTGGATAAAACTCAGATCGAGTTAACGGAAGCTATGCAAGAGGCGGAAGTTTCCAAAGGGCGACGCGACTGGGCTTTCTCGGAACGCGACAAAATTGTCTTGGAGCGCGAAAGTTTGCGCACTCTGTGCGACAATATGCGCAAAGAAAGAGACCGAGCCGTCTCCGAATTGGCAGAATCTTTACGCGAATCCGATGCAATCAAGAAGCACCGCAACGAATTGGTCAAGGAGGTGAAGAGGCTTAAGGAAGCTTGGGATTTGCACATGGAAAAAGAGGCTCAACTAAATCAGCTACGCAATATGGGTTCCGGGCACAATCATTCGCACGACAGTGCCATCGACAGCGATATGCAAGAATGGGAAACGGAACTGCTGGAAATCGATATTTCCGGTTTGAAAGACAACGATTTGGGTTTCGACGTTTCTTCCGGTCGCGACGAAAACTACCCAGATAACAATATTTACGTAACCAGCGTCTTGAAGGGATCACCAGCTGATGGAAAGTTGAGAGTCAACGATTGCATTACGCGCGTTAACAGTTTGGACTGCACTTCTGGTAACGTGGTGACGAAGAGACGGTTTTTGGAAGCTTTGCGTTCGAGCAGTCCGGTTGTGCATCTAGTTGTGCGCCGCAAGAGGACCAATTACGGAAACAATTCCACTCCGAGTCAACCGAGGACTCCGCCGTCGTTCCAAAGTTGCAATAAAGTGGCCAGTTGGGTGCACACAGCTAAATTGGCTGCCGGATGCCACGGATTGTCGCTCGAAGCCGGCGTGTACATCAGCAAAATAAGCGAAGGCAGTTTGGCCGCTCGGGATTCCAGTTTGGTAGTGGGCGACCGCGTCCTGCAAATCAATCAGAAATCGATGGACGGTTACGATTCTCTTAGGGAAGCAATGAATATCCTCAATAATCGCGACGACAGAGCCAATGCAATAACGATAACTACTTTGAAGACCACCTACCTGGACCCGGAGAACAATACGAATGTTTTTATACCGTGCCAGAGGTACAAGAAGGAGAACCGCAGTTCGCAAACTGAAGATTTCTACGATTACGATCGTCGTTGGCATCATCCCGTTCCCAGTCCTGCTACTGTCGACTACCGTACTAAGAGCGCTCAGGAGAAGAGCAGCGCTTGGCTTCGGGAGAAGCTGGATATAGTTCGCGGAAGAAGACACTCGAAGGACCGCAATCGTCTGATGGACGAGAAGAAGAAATATAGAAACAGTTCTCCAAACACTTTGGATTTGAGCAATAATCCTTCAACGGCGAATTCCTTCGAACAGGAACAGGCAATTGCTGAATTGGATCTGGTTATAAGCTACCACGGAGATGGTAATAGTACCATGAAGCGATCCAAGCGGAATCATTTTGCTAAAGATGTGGAAAAAGAGAAGAACAATGGCGGAACGTGGCCGAAAACAAGAGCAACGAATATCTTCACGCAGCACAACAATCCGATGATGGGAACCGTGGTGACGCGCAAGAAAGAACGTCCTGCACTATCGTTATTGACGAAAATGCCGCGCGATCAAGAGTATTACCATTTGGAACGGCCAACAAGTCCAGCCAGTAATCCGATGAACAGACACAGCGTTTATAAAAGCATAGAGAGTTCGCAGCATTTCAACAATTTACCGGATTCATTTGAGAAGCTACGCACGAAGCATGATGCTTACAACAATGCTAGCAACAGACTCAGTATTACCAGCAGCAGGAAGAGCGACGACAGTTTGGATTACCCGTTGAGTACCAGCAGCAGAAGAACAAAGACGCCTTCTTCGGGAAGATACAACAATTCCGATTCGGAAAGAGACAATGTCAGCATGATGGGACATCATACGGATTTACCGCATCATCCCAGGATACCGTCGCAGTTGTTTCCCATGGGTGCCCCAAAGGTGCCTTATCCGTTCTATCCGCATCCGCATTTGGGATCTGCCAATTTCCCCAGCATGGGCTTCTCCAGGGACAGTATTTATTACGAACCGCATCCGATTTACGGGCACTCTCCGAGTCCATCGGTGGATGCCACCAATTACAAGAGACCGATAATGGGACCCATCGGATCGATGAATTCGAATCATTCGTCGCACATGTACAGCGGCGATCCGGATATTATTAATCTATACGAAGTGTCGGGGACTTTTCCCAGGAAGAAGGAAAACCCCCGGTTTCGCATCCCATCGAATCCCAGCGTAACTTCTAAGAATTCTGCCGGAAAGGTCAGTACCAGCAGCATTGAACGGACATCGGAACGCGGAAGTCCTATGCCTATTTTTCATGTTGAAGTACTGAATGCTGCCGATTCCACAATCAAACAGCGCAACGTGCCGGAATACTGCTGGCCGCATCATAGCAAAATCGGTGATTTGCGCTTGGTGCGCATCGACAAGTCCAACGAACCGTTGGGAATACAAATTAATTGTCCCGAAAGCGGCGGCATTTTTGTATCGACCGTTAATGAGAATAGTTTGGCCAGTAGAGTCGGACTCCAAATTGGTGATCAGCTTCTGGAAGTTTGCGGCATTAATATGAGAAATGCAACGTACGATTTGGCTGCTAGTGTTTTAAGACAATGCGGGGACTCGATTACAATGCTGGTGCAGTATAGTCCGGACAAGTATTTGGAATTCGAAGGCTCGGGCTCTTGTAGTGGATCCAGTTCGAACGAAGAGGGTGATGGCGAGCCTACGCCTTGCAATAGTCCGAAGGAAATTCGCAAGTCTAATACTATGAATTTGCCGAGTATTGTTAACAACGGACAGAGTTTGATCAGAAGTCAAACTGCTAATTTGGCGGGAGCTACAAGGCAAAATGCTGGGAGTCCCAGTAGAGCTAGTACCGGAAACGGAAGCGAGGATGAACCCAGGTACCTTTACATAGAGACGCTGAAGACTTCGAATTTGGGCATTTCATTGGTGGGCGGAAATGCTGTGGGCATTTTTATTCATTCCGTACAACCGGATTCTTTGGCTTATCGTACCGGATTGAGGACTGGCGATCAAATTTTGGAATATAACATGACCAATTTGAGGCATGCAACTGCTGAAGAGGCTGCTTATGAACTTGCTAAACCTGCTGATAAAGTTACGGTTTTAGCGCATTACCGAATTGATCGTAAGTTCTTTTTTCTTTATTTTATTTTTATTTTGAATGGGTAAAAAAAGTTTTATCAAAAAAATAATTAGTTTCAAAATGATTGAACAACTTTTTTGGATTTTTAAACGCTTAAAAAAGCCACTAAATGAAAGTATCCGCTTTTTCTAAGTGATTCAAAGCCTTTTAAGGCCTTTTCAGCATTAAAAAAAGTTTTTAAACTTTAAAAGTAAAAGAAACAAGCAGTTTAAAAGTAATTATAGGCTTGAAATATTATTAAAACCTAAAATAGAATTGTGAAAACTTAATTTTCAGGGTATAATGAAATTAAAGATAAGCCTGGAGACAGTTTTTACATCCGTTGCGGATTTGATAGAAGCGGTAGCGATTTGCAAGACGATCTGCAATTGTATTTCCACAAAGACGAGGTCCTCTACGTGGACAACACAATGTTTAGAGGAAATCCAGGACATTGGAGGGCTTGGAAAATGGACAATGAAGGGCACCGACATTCTTGCGGAATTATACCTAGCAAATACAAGTCAGTATTTCTTCCTTTTTTTTTTTTTGTCTTCATCAATTTTTCGATTATGTTTAGTTAATTGAAAATTTGATTTTTCAATTAAAATTAAAACAAACCAATAAAACTATAGGAAAAAATGTAATACTTACAATGTTTTGACTGTAGAGTGGAAGAAGAACTTCTTTTGAGAAGAAGCAGTGGCGATTTGGACTCCCGAGGCTCGACATCAGCGCGTCGCTCGTTTTTCCGCAGGAAGAAACACCAACGCAGCGGTTCGCGCGATTCCAAAGAACTGGCCAGTTTCTCCTGGTATTCGGACAACGGCACGCTACACGAAGACCTCTCCTTGTGCTCTTATCAGCGAGTCGTGCGTCTCGAATGTAAATATTTTCATTCTTCTTTACCTGCGAATTTATTCGAATTAATTCAAATTAAAAATTTCCAATTGCAGATCCAAATTACAGACCTGTACTGGTGCTGGGCCCCCTAGCGGAATGCGTCGTCGACAAACTGGTCAACGATTTCCCCGAGAAATTCCAGAAAGTGGTATCGGAAGTGCGCCAAATAAGCCAAGCGGCTTTGGACCAAGAAATAGCAGACAATCTCATCGTCGAATACAGACGCAAAGGCAATTACTACGAATGTACAACCGTGGCAGCGATTAGACAAGCTTGCACTTCTGTAAGTCCACAAATTATACTCTAATTAATCCAAAGTAATCGTCAATTATATTCGCAGAAACATTGCATGATCGATATATCGATATCTTCGGTGAAGAAGCTGCATCAGCAGCAGGTCTTCCCAATTGTGCTGCTGATAAAGTTCAAGAGCACGAAGCAAATCAAGGAAATCAAAGACACGCGTTTCTCCCTCGATAAAGTGTCCGGCAAGGCTGCTAAAGAGATGTACGAGCACTGCCAGAAACTCGAAGCGGAGTACAGGCATCAAATTACAGGTGAAGATTGCGAAAATCGAGATGGGCGCGATGCCATCTGTGGGGTATGCAATGCATGTAAAGTGCGCATCGCACCCATCTCGATTATTCTAGAAAATTTTGTTTTTTCTAATTTTTTTGCGCAAATTTACAGCGGTTATTCCTGCTGGAGTAAACATAGCGCACATTTGCACCCAAGTGAAGGCCGCCATCGATACGGAACACTACAAAAGCCAATGGGTGCCCTTACAGTGAACCGTTACAATAACTAATTAACTCTAATTGAATGATTCGAAACGATTTTCTACTGAATACTTTTAAGGAAACGCGTTATTTTCGAAAACTTTTACAACCTTTCTACGCAATTTGCATTTACAATTTAATAACGGCGGACAAATAATTAGCTGGTAAGCGTATCGTAACACTTTTTTGTGATTTCCCTTTTTGTGTTGTTTTTGTTTTTTTTGTTTTCGTGTCCAAAGAAATTAGTCAAAATGTTTCTTAACTGTTTACGTAAAATATAATATTATATTAAAAAAAACTATATATACACATATAATGAATTATTAACAACACAATTAATGCTATTTTAATCAGTTAAGATGAATAAACACTTAATTGCTAAACTTTAATTTAAATTTTAAAACAAATTGCGCACGAGCCTTATTATTTTTCATGTTTTATAATCTAGTTTTACATGCAATTTTTCTTTCCTTTTCATTATAATTGATGAATTTTCCTATAAATTAGTTGATGTGTTGTTTATTGGCATTGTTGTTATTGTACTTTTGCTTGCCGTTTTTCTTCTTCTTGAACCAATGCGGAGGGTCTTTGGAGCGCGGGCTGCGCGACGTCACGCGGAATTCGGCGGGCATATCGTAGCACTTGCAGACGCAACAGGAAGGGAAGCGGAACCAGTCGCTGAAGATGCCGCGGCACTCGTTGTTCGGGTCGTAGGCTAGCAGTCGATGCAGACGGTACTGTTGCTCGCAACGGCATCCTTCCCGGCAGTACATTTGTCGATGCTCGTACGTGCATTTCTCCCAGTGGACGTACTGCTCGAATGGGTACAGGTTCAGGAGGGCCAGCACTTCGCCTCGGGTGTTGTTTGCCCAAAATGGCGCCACTACTTCTTCTTTTACTGGACAAGCGTTTCTGCAAAATTTACATTTCATTAGTTATAATTTTTTTTTGAGGCTTTTTGTGGTAATGCAACAAAAGAAAAAAAATTCAAAAATCAAATTAATTTTTAAATAATTTTTAAAAAACTATATTTTAGTTTATTAATATAATTTTTTAAACATTTTATATAAAAAGAAAAAAGGAAGAAAAAAAAGTAGTTTAAAACTTACACTCCTCGCACTTTGAAATCAACATTACTAGCCACTGGTCTCTCATCCATATCCTGGAAAAGGACCTCAGCAAAATGCTCCTTTTTATTGGCTTCAGTAGTAGTTGTGCCCAGTTCTTCAGTACCAACATCATTAAACCCACCAAAAGTGGTAGTTTCCGCATCGACAGCATCCAAAGACTCAGTGGAACCGCTGAATTCAACAGTCGTCTCATTATCAATAACCACTGAACTGCCAGCAACCGTCGAAGGCCCTTCGGCCGAAACAAAAGTTTCATTCTCCTTACTTTTAACTTTTACTTCTTCGACTCTTTCAGTGGTACTAGCAGCATTAACGTTCGTACTAACAGAAACATCTTCAGTACTCGAAGGCCGTCCAGTGGTACTACTGGTAGGTCTGAATTTCGGCGCATGTAAATCTTTTAATTTAATCTGCATGCCGGGATCTTGTCCGTAAATAAACTTTGTATTTAAAATGATTTCCTCTCTTCTATTCTGCAAAAGACGCGCTTCTTCTTTGTCCCTCTTCAGGCGCATTTCCTCGGCGAAATCATCGTCGTCGTCGTCATCATCGTAGAGTTCGTTGTGTTCGTGCAAATGTTTGGAGTAGCGCATTTTGTAGTCCACGTTTCGAAGGAGGTCCCAATGGAGAGATCCTTCGTCGTCGTTGCTTGGGTCCTGGGAGATTTCATTGCGGAGTTCGCCGTGCAGGACTTCTATGTGACTCTCGTCACCGTACATGCGACGCATTAATCCTTGGTTCTCCTTGATGAAACGGCGCACCGCGTGCCACGGGTAAGTGGTGCCCGCGTGGGTGCAGTAGGACTCTTTGGCCAGGTCGCAGGGCGGCTGGTGCATCCTGGAGGTGCGGTAGGGACGACCGCAGGCTCCTTGGTCGCTGCCGGCGTCGAAACCGTAGCCTTTGCAAGGACTACACACGGAAATCTGTGGGGAACAAAAATTGTTTTCTATTTAAAGCTTTTATTTTTATTCTTTAAAATGTATTTCATTTGTTTATTTGTTAGTTTTTTGCTTCCTTTAATTAGTTTCCTAATAATTTGTTAAGCAACCAACAAATAAACTTAAAAAATAAAAATAAATGTTATTCTTCAGTGAAAAATCTTAATCAAAACAATAATTGAAAAAGAAATTTAGTTTAAAAGAAATTTAAAAATTCAAAATAACACAAGATTCAATGAAATATGGATTTAATTAATTAAAAATCAAACAAATAAACTAAAAAACAAAGTAGATTAAATAAAAACTTTCTTCTTTTATTAAAATTCTAATTCTAACCAATAATTTTAAAGAAAATTCATTCAAAATAAATTTAAAAAAGCAAAATACTAAAGGATTCAATAAGAAATGGATTTAATTATTTAAAAGCAAACAAATAAACTTAAATAAAAAGTAAATTTTAATGGAAATTTATTTCTTTTGTTGAAATTCTAAATCCAAACTATTTAAATGAAAAAAAAAATAAACTAAGAAATAAAAAATATCTTAGCAAAAAAAAAAAACAAAAAAAACTAAAAACAAACAGAATTGAATAAAAACTTTATTACTTTTTTGAAATTTTAATTTTAAATAATTTAAAAGAAATTCTTTAGAAATATCATTTAATAAACAATTTAAAATTATAATTATAGAAAACACTTTTAATTACCCTAAATTTCAAAGAATAAAAATTAAATGATAAAATCTAAAAATTAATAATTTAAAAAAGTAATACTTTCTTAAAACGAAACACAAAAACAATAAATTAAAAAAAAAGAAGAAGCAAGAAATCAATGGAGAATTTAATGGGACACTTGTCGTTGTTATTTTATGGGTACTTTTAATGGTAACGTGGTTTGCAGCAACGACTTCTTGTACGTTTACGTAGGCCAGTAGCCAGCAACAAGAAGCAGTAAGAAGTAAGCAGCAGTAGGTCAGTAGGGCACAGACTTGCAGTCACTATTGCTTTCACGGTTCGCGACTTAAACAAGTGGATTGACTGACTGAATGACTGACTGACTATATCATCATCATCATTATCATTCAACAATCAAACAATCAACAATAACAATATTCCATTTCTTCTCTATTCAATTCTGTTTTCTATTTTCTTCCGCCAACATAAAACAAAATCATTTCTTTTACTTTTATTTAATGAAGTATTTTTTTTTTAATAATTATTCAAAGCATTGATAAAAGCTTTTTCCTTTTTTATATAACATTAATTTTGTTTATAAAATAAAATTAATTTAATTTAAAAATTAAAGTTTAAAAAGAAATTAAAGAAAAAAAAGCAATTATAAATTTTCTTAAGGGAAAACTTTTACCGTTTTATATTTCTTTGATTTTATTCTTAAATTTTATATAACTGTTTGTTATTTATAAAAAAAAAATTAATAAAAAATTAAATAATAAATTTAAAAAGTAATAAAAATTAATAATTGAAAAGTAAAATTGAATGAAAAGAGACTTCAAAAGCTGAATGACCTGTGGATTTTCTCCAAGAGAAGCTTATTGTTCAGCTTTTCAAAGGTAAATTAAAAGTAAAACTGGTAAAACTAGCGTTCGGACCTTGAAAATCAATTTATCTATTCATTTCCTCGGAGCTCTTATTTTTTTAGTGAAAGCTCCAACCTTCATCCAGGTCGTGCCCTGCACCTTCTCGTTTCTTTCATTCTTTTCTCCGTTTTCTCTTTGTCTCTTTTGCATTTGAACACCTGATTTATAAATCAAACGGCCAGCGGTCAAAATATTAACATATTTTCAATTTTCCCAACTAAAACGCACCGTTATTCATTAAATTGCAACAAATTAAATGTAAAAACTTTTAAAATAAATAAATAAATACTTAAGAATTGGTAAAAAATAAACAAAAATTAAGAAAATCACTAAAAAATAAATAGAAGCTAAGAAAACCACAAAAAAAAATAATAAAAGCTAACAAAATCACAAAAAAAAAAATAAAAAATAAATAATAACTCACAATAAGCAGAAATGTTGCGCTCTTCATATTGGCTTCTTGTTTCCTCAGGAGTTCATTTTCAGCCTATGCAATTCACAAATCCGCTTTTTCTGCTACTTTAATTTTAATTATTTTTTTATTTCCAATTATTTTTTTGCACTATTTCACTTGTAACTTAACAAAGTAATTATTAAATCGGCTGCTTCGACGCCGAAAAGTTAATGACCGATAATAAATTCGGCAGCAAAAGAGAGAAACAAAAAAGCAAACTGTGCGCACCAGCGAGCTAATAATATAAGCGAAATAAGAGCCGAAGGAGCAAAATGTAAGAAGAGAAACGGTAATGACGAGTCCTACTGACTGACTGATTGGAAATGAGGTTCCTCTTCTACTTCCACACACAAAACGACCGCTTCTGCTTGCTAATGCTGCTGCTTGCTGCTGCTGCTGCTTCTTCTTCTTCTTCTTCTGTTGCTCTTGGTGGTAAACGTACGAGCAGAAAGTTTCTTCTTCTCCTTCATCTTCATCTCAATTCCCACACTGTTGGGCCACAGTCTTTTTCGTGTTGGTGTTGTGGCATTTTAAACTCTTCTAAATAATTAAGAGGATCGTTTTCGGTGCTTTTAA